>JAQFXM010004557.1:0-16869 GCA_034693345.1 Entomobrya multifasciata
TTAAGTCAACAAAGTAATCTAAATCACTATGGAAACTCACTGAAGAAAGGCGCAAGGGAGACCACTACACAAAAAGTATATTTTACGGAACGACCTTCTACATTGCCACCATTTCGATTACGACCTACAGCCACCATAACGCCTAAACGACCTGTTGAAGAGCCCTTTACTTTTCGACCTATGCCCTCGCGCGACATGTATCTTTCTCATTCGACACGTGCCCCTTATCGACCCATGCCTTCACCTAGCTCTTACGTAACCCAATCTACACCTTTTCGACCTCGACCAACACAAGCGACACATAAGCCCGAACCACAACAGCAGCCATTTGTAAATGCAAATCATGTACACATTCACATAAATTTTCTGCATCGACCTGACCTCGGCAATGGTACATATCAAGCAAATTACAAAGTTCATCCTGAAAAACTCAGTGAAAAAATATCCTCAAATAACGAAAATGACAAGCCTAGCTTTACTATGTACAAGACCAAACAAAACGATAAAGAAGCAACAATGATACATGTAGACATTGATATTCCAAAATGGTCAAAATCGGATCGTGAAAATGCTGAGCTTTTCACAAGAAATGAAAATCCTACATTTTTAAGAACATCAAAAGCTCCAAACATTTCTCAAAATAATTTTAAGGCAAATAAATTTAATAAGTATACTACTACAACGACAGGTAAACCTGTTTATTGGATGAATATGTATTATCCAAATGGCTTTCCGGGAAATAAAGTAAAAAGTAAATAAATAGTATGAATACTTGTAAAATGTGTGTATGCTTATTTATTCAAATATTCGACTACAGCTAAAAAAGGAAATTTATTTGTAAATCATGTTCATGATATTAATTTGTACACAAAATCAAACTTACCAAACGTTTTGAATAGTCATTGTTATACATCATTAATGAACTGCACTGCACTCGAATAATTGCGACAATGACAATGACAAGTCTTTATGCATACTTTAATAAATTAGTACAATATATCATCTGGATGCATTCATTAAGCATACATAGCCTACTAACACAGTTTTATATCCATCCAATTCCCCAGGAAGCATTAACCTCTAGTTGAAGTAATAGGTATTGACATTCGTGAAAAAGAATGTAAAAGACTGACAATGTCGTTATCAATAATTTTGTTAAACGTTTTAGCATTTATAGCCTTGGGGAACATTAACCAGGTAACAAAAGTACTTCAAATATTACACATAAACGAATGTTTTGACTTATTAGTTTTGCAAATTTGTTTAAAGGTAAAATGTGAATTCAATAGCACAGAAGAGTACTCTTTGGACACCTATCTAGAAAGCCGTGCAGTATTAGACGTATTACGAGAACGCGATAATCTCATTGATCCCAATTTCTTAGTACGACAAGGCTTATCAGGAATAAACTTCTTGAAAGCTTTTGCCTTAACTGCGCTTCTTCTAAAACCAGTTATCACACTACCCCTTCGAATATACGTACCTGCTCTAGAACAACAAGAACTAATTAAAGATATTCCAACAACAACTGATATCCCTAAAAATTCAGATGCTGATTTGGTAGATGCACCCATACCAACACCAAGATCAAAATATCAAGCTAAACCCTTCCTCGACAACATAGAATGTATGGCAGAAAAGGTGATCAGATTACCCCAACACAACCCTGATAGGGAAATGTTTCTCCAAATTAATATTCGATGTAAACCAATGCGTCCTAAAGAAAACATGATGGCTTCGGGAATAAATTTTAATATTGAAGTTCCAGAAAAAATGTTTACGGAAGAACAACTAATGTCAATGGAAGTACCTCCTTTAGAAGAGTTTCTCCCTAGAACTAGGGGAACCACAACTAGAAAAACTACTACATATGCACCCAATGAAATTTTGAAAATTACTGAAAGAAATCGTCCATATGAAATAGTGGAAGATCCCAATACAAAAATAACTACAAATACTGAAAAGCCATTCTACTGGATGAACAACTTTTACCCAAGCAGTCATTTAAATAATGCAAAAACTCCAACGTCAAATAGTCCGATTCCAAATACCAGTTTTCCTGATGTTTCTGCCACATCAACTACAAAAATGCCTTGGTATCTTTCTTTAAATTCGGTTACTACAGGAAAACCAATATACTGGATGAATATGTTTTATCCAAATGGTCTACCTGGACTTTGGAATTTAAATTCTAATGCAAGTTCTACGGAAACTCCAGAATCTACAACAATGCGTAAAAGAAGACGGCGCACACGATCAACAACTACAACGACTACTACAACAACACTTCCGGAATATGAGTACTATGATGTAGAGGAGGAGAATAAAGAAAAGAAAACTAAAAAACGACGAAAGCCTACCATTATTTCAATTTAACCTTTATAAAATTTGTTGATTTAATAAAAACTTATATTTATGTAGTCACCTGTTTTTTAGTTTAAAAAATATAATGCTTTCAAATTTATTACGGTAAAACCAGATCTACGCATATTTTTCTAACCAAGCAAATTCGTAACGTTACGCTTATTATATTAATGTGTCAAAACAAACTAGAACTTTAACCGCAAGTATGGGAACACAAAAATGCTTTTGTCTTTTGCTTCCTGGAGTTAATTAAATTTTACAACAATATCCAATGCACTGAATACGTGTTTATGAAAAATACCTTGAAGAAATCGATTAGCTTAATCGTTTCGTGACGTAATTAAAATGGTGACAAAATCTAAAACCATGATTGTATAGATGAATTGATATTATGCGAAAGATCGTATTGAAGATTAATCAAAAAGCCAATCAAGCATAGCTAGTTCAAAATTTTGTCAAAACAAGTATGGCCCAAGTCACAAGTAGAGGGTTAGAAGTAAAGGTCTACTAAAGGGTAAGAAATTGATAGAAACCTAGTATTTCTTGAACGAAAACAATGAATTTGAAAAGATTTTCTTACGGTTTTTGGATTGTTTCTTTAATAAAAGTTCAAGAAAAAATATGTTATTACAAACAATTGTTTCGTTTAACGATTCAGTAAAATTTCCCCCGACTTTCTTTGAAGTAATCGTAAATTCACTCTTACAGTAAATCCTAACTAGAATATAAGTCAATAGCAGGTTATTTCGGAAGATTATTAAGATTTGAAAAAAATGATTATGATTTTACGTAGATTTGGTCGTGATATTGCATTTATATTACTGCTTCATTTTTCAGTTGTTTATATTGCTCCCATTAAGTTAATCGACAATTGTTTTGTTACTTTTGTGAAAGAGCTTGAGTTTACAGAGTTTCAAGCCTACAATACATAATACAATCATAGAAGGCACTTGGAATACATTTACAATTTTTGAGACAGTTAATCTGAAACTGGGAATTACTCAAGAGGATCTAGATGAAACAATTATTAAAGTTTCCTTCCAAACAGGTTTTCTCAGATTTCGTTTCCGTCATTTAAAATTCTGCATGATGTACGTTTTAAAAACGAATTCTTTAAACGGCACCCTAACTGTGATTCAAACTTCTGGATACGGAACATCAGAAAATGTGTTATATCTGGTTTATATAGAAAGTCTAAATGATGAAATATTTAAAGCATTTAGAAATAAAAGTTTTGTTAACGACCTGGATTCTGAATTATTCGAAAACATTTTAAACTCGAATATTGCTTTCTATTGGACTAAAATTGCAAAAAGTATTGAAATTGTTGGTGTCTTCTGTTACACATGTAAGGTCCACATTATTAATGTGAAAACAGACTATGAAATTGAAAATTTACACAAAGTACTTTCAATATGCAGACCAATAAATAGTGTGCATCATGACGTAGGCGGAATAATTTATGGAATGACAGATGGCCTGGGTTAAAAACAAGCATGGGAACTAGGTTCATGTGGACTGTCTTTAGGACGACTTGCATTTCATAGGGATCTTGATAACTGTCGTTTAGGGGAAACCATAACACTTATTGTTGCTACCATGTCGAGAAACGTGACAATTACAGAATTTCGGTATTTCAACCTTCCAGGAAAACCTCAGGATGGATGGCAATTAGTTATAAGAGCTCCAACAGAAGTTCCAAAACAAGGACAAGAAATTGATATTCTATTTTAAAGGTGGAAAAGCGTTTTTCACGCCCAGGTCATTAATTACCTTTTCTACTGCAAAAATATGGCATCACGTTTAATATCGATTCGATGGGTGTACTTTTCTGTGTTTGATTGAAACGTTTGGCTATTGATGTTATTTGTCTTATTGGTGTATGGACTTGTGCTTTATAAAAGTGTTAAACTTATGCTTGACCTGATATGGCCGTTTTTAGTTTAGTTAAGTATGACCTGAAAGCTCTAAGCGTATAAGCGTTTTCCCTCCTTTTAATTATATTTATGGGTTTTCTGGTGTTAGTTCAGGCACTGTGTACGACTCATTTAGAAATCTTTTTGAAACCGGTTTTCTGATGGAGAGCGAAAAACTTCGATTACATAAAGTGCTCTTGCGGTCAAAGGTCAGGAACTCGGCTGTGTCAAACATCTTAGCGAAGCCCCGAAAATAAGGAAAAGATTCTACTTTAGGATATGCATGCTTCTTATATTTTGTTGTTTTAAGTTTATATTTGACAGCATACATATGTTTGTACATTAGTGGTACTACAATTATAAAATTTATGTGATAGTAATAATAAGTTACTGTCCCGCCGACAGTTTTTAAGAAAAACATAATTTAATTAATTAATTTAATTATTAAAATAAATTTAAGCTGCTTTTATCCACCATTCTTAAAAATACATAGATATACTATTCCTAGATTAAACTGGGTACACATTTATTATGGTAGATGTAAGTTTTACTAGCGTTGAAAATATATTAATTAAATTTATATGTTTTACATGAAGTAATCTGTTAACAAAGTTTATTGGAACAAACCAAATAAAAATTTAGTTATATATTAGCAAAATTACAAAAAAAACTTTATTGATTTTAGCTTTATGATAATGTGCATGTCGTCTGACTCATATTTGAAAAAAATTGTGTTTCCACGACAAGAAATGACTATTTTCTGTGAATGCATATGAAGTTTTTCTGTAATAGAAAACCTACCTGTTTTTCAAAATAAATAAAATGGTCAAAATAATAACGACTTCAGTACATAATTTAAATGCAAAATTTATGCAATATTTCGAAAAGAGTAACAGCTTCAACCACAAAACATCCTAAATTAGTATTCTGAATCCGAAAATATTTTACATCAGTTCATTCGTGTGGCATCTAGCATTAAAACTGCAATTTGTGATAAATAATACCATTTAAAAAATCTGATTGGATACAACGGCGATTAAACTATATTTTGATGACTTTAATGCATCAAATTCATTACAATGGGGTTTCAAAGGAGATAGAGATTTTTTGGGTGGTTTCTCTGCATTTTAACAAAGTCGTGTTTATTAATAGATTTAATTGTTAAGTTGCTTAAGGGCACATGCGGAACACGGCACACCTACCATGTGTATTTCCACAAAGCTAATGATTTTAGGTCTAAGAACTTACTTGGTAATGTAATTAGATTAAATAATGAAGATATTGAGGTTGTACATTCTTTTAAATATTTGGGTGTGTATCTTGATTCAACTTTATCATTTCACAGACATCATGATCATGTGAAGCTAAAAATAAGTGTAGCGTTAGGGAAAATGTATTCTATGCGTAGATTTTTTACTCTGAACGTAGTTGAGACTTTTCTTTCGTGCTATGTTGTTAGCATAGCTGATTACTGTCTATCAATTTGGTGTGTGCACACTGAAAAAATGATACAAGTTATTTAAGATAAGATCAATACATTTATTTTTACATATTTTTTCCGAGACTATCATCGCGTGCAAGGCGTCGCAAACTTTTAAGTGACAAAAATTGTTTACCTATACTTTTAGAGAAAGTTAATATTCTGACAATTTATGAAAGACGAATAGTTACACTGTTGAAATTTGTAACGAAAGAACTAAAAAACCGTTTTTTTGGTGATTGGTTTATTAGATCACGAGGTGCGGATGATGATTGTAATGTTGTTCGTCTTCAGGTTCCACTATTTAATTCAGATAAATTTAAATCTTCAATTAAATATAGTTGTATACATGTTTGGAATATATTTGTACAAACTGTAAAACCTCCTCCTAAAGTTGGTAGGAATGAATTTGTGGAATTATGTAAAATGTTTATGATTACAAGACGTGATAATGTTTAATTTATGATTTGATTTTCTGATAACTGGTAAATGTCTGTCCATATGGTTCCGAATAATGAATTGGGCTTGTTTTTCTCTGTGTTCTTGTTGTTAGATCAAGTAGTGATAATTTTTTTGTTATTATATACCTGAAATGTCATGCAACACGTAAATAAAGACTAAATTACAAATTACAAAAATTACTGTGCAAGTCTGCAGCACACAAACTAATTCACACGACGCAGGGTACGAGAAAGCATTTGCTAACTAAGCAATATGCACGCATTTGACATGGTGTGCTGAGGTGTGCTCTTGTGGTCGGTTATGGCTAACACGTATACTTTATAAAAGTTGACTAAAAATATGTTAGGACAACAAAACTGCCAAAAAATTGTTAGAGTTAATTTTGCTCGCTTTAAGCATTTAAAACTTTTTTAATTTTTATTCTAGCTACCTTAGTTCAATCCAAACACTCACTCAAAATTCAATAAAAAAATTGTCTGTCCACGTTAATTAAATGGGTGAAGACGATGATGGATTCACTGTTGGCAAGTGATGTTTATCAAAAACTGTAGCACTTAAAAACTTGTGGAAATATTCATTGGAATTGCTGATGTTGATTCTCTAATTGTCCGTAAACGTTTAATTGTATATCTTACTACATTTCTTCAATTATTGATAAAAAACGAGACGACTTGGTAAAATTGATGATGATCAGATCAGTGGTTGTCGCATATGGCATACCTACACACGCTATACCTATCGAGTTTTGTTGTTAAGTACTTACTTGCTCGATATTTTCCTCAACAATAGCAAGCGCCGCCTTAATATGATTATTTTTGAATAAATAAAGTTCAATCTTATTTTAAAATATTATTTTATAAGTACGGTTATTATTCTTTAAGAAGTTAATGTTTTTATCACGTTTCTCAATATGAACCCAACAATAGGAGAGTAAAACTGTGTTCCGAATGATGTCATCACAAATTTTACTACCAAGTTGCTTGTGTAAGTTTCATACGGATAGAGTATGAAACCACAAGATTTTAAGGCAAGCAAAATCGTTTTCTCTTCATTGTTACGCGCTTTATGTAACCAAGACATTAAAAAACGTTCGACGTTTTTACGTATTAGATCCTTTATATGTTAAATATTATAGTTAAAAGAAAACACACTAAAGTTGCTGGAGGTTCACATAAATACAACACTAAGTATACTTTTCCGTTGGTTTTAATTGTCTAGTATTCCCCACACGAACTTTTAAAATTGGATTTCACAAAAGTAAATCTCGGCTTACCATCATGACTAGTTTTATTTTGTGGAAAACCTTTTTGGTTAATTCCATGGGCTATAGCTATTTACGCAAAGAGTAATTTGTGCATGTTAATAGCAATGAAAAAAGTTATACACGAAACTTATACTCGCCGATTTAAAATTTAGACGCGCTAAATGGAATAAGTCGAATTTTGGTTGTGCCATTAGAAACTAAAAATATATGTGACTTGGTCCCACGATTGGATTTGTGTAATGTAATTTTATGAGATGAGGGTTTCAGCAAATATGATGATCAAAAAGTTTCTATAAACCGACAGTAAAAAATATCAGTCAGTTTAACAATCTTTACTAATGTTAAGTTAGTAGTTTTCCAAGCAAAGTACTATCAATCCCAAGTACAAAGTTCAAAGTTATTTATTTACGTAGCCTGATGTTTTTCGAATTTTCAAGTAAAGTTTTAGTTAATTAGTTCATTTAATTTGTAGAACATTTTGGATGCCGCTTTTAATCACACATTATCCATAAAACATAGATGCGTAGTTTTACATAGTATCGTTGTAATTATTGGATAGTTTTGTTAATTAAAGATTAAATACTGAAGTTACTCTATAATGTGATTACCTTGATTCACGACAAATATTTCTGCGCAAATAAAAGTTTGTAAATTACTGATCTCGCGGTTTATCTTAGAACTGGATGGGCTGACATTTTTACATGATTTGAGCAATTTAGGAGGAATCCAACAAAAACGCAATTATAGCATTACCAACAGTATTATTGCACAATTCTAATAGCGTGCTGAGCTTGCTACTAATTATTCCATACGGACCGAGTGAAAAAAACACTTGAGTTTAATGACCGTAGAACTTTTCTTAGTTGTATTTTACGCATTTTGGTTAACCAAAGCCAAAGCCAAAGTCTCTCGAATTTCCTGCGTGGTAGCCCAGTCATATAAGTATATAGAAAATTTACTATGAAATACCTAATTTCACAAATAGACTAAATGTATATAAAATATTACCAGCCTAATTTTAATTCTTATGGATCGGTAAGCTCAACCAGATGAGGACCCCCTCCTTAAATGCTTAATGTTTAAAGAAAAGGCTACAAATAGAACTACAATACAATACAATACAATTTGTGCCATTTTATGTACTTTAAAAAAAATTGCCCTCAATCTCTTGTTTGGAGCTTATGAAGAATAATTAGGTACATTGAAAATCGGAAAGTTTTGGCTTGTTACAAAAAACATTTAAAAAAACATATAACTGATAGATTTTGTGATCCAAAAACGTTTCATGCATTAAACTTAAGCAATAGTACAATAGTCAATACAATAACAATGAGTTACGGAAAAAACATCAAAAGCAATCATTTTGTATAAAAATAATTACTTAATACTTTATTCGGTATTCTGGTCTTTTTATAAATCAATACAGATTGCACGTGTTGTTATGCTTCAAAAATGATGGAAAATATTTCAAATTAATTACTTTGCTGTGAACTAGTTCAACATAGTGTTAAAACGGAGCGTTCCATTAAAACCAATAGAATAAGCTAAAATTGTCATGTTTGGCTGAAATAGCAGCCACACCCTGCATGTAAGGTATTATAGCAAGCATGTATGTGCTCAATAGAGCTGAGCTGGCTATCGACTGTCGAGTAGGTGAAGTCAGTCATAGCGTTATATATAACAAGAAAGAAATCCATGCATTGCTTTGCCATGTGCAGTAGGAAGCCAAAAACGTATTCCAATTCCATTCACGTTGTACACATACAACATTTTCTTCTTGTGTTCAGAGAAAGTTAATCTTTAAAACGATTGGCGCTTTTGACGCAAACACACGGTACTAAGTTGGTATACATGGTGTACAGCTTTCCATACATTTTGAAGAACATTATAGATACAGATACAAATTTGAAAATATATATGGTATTTGTATTTTTGATATTGGCCTTTCACTTCTCGGTTTGGAAAATTCGAAATCTTACCTCATAATTCGATTATTGCTAACAGCGACAAATAAGGTTGGATTACAAGTTCAACCATTCAACGTAAAAGTCAGCTTGAATCTTAAGCATCAAAAAGGAACGCCAACAAACCATCCATAATCAAGTGTACATTGGACGGTGAACGTTTTTAAACAGCTAGATTTATTCGAATCACTTTGAAACTCAATTTGAAGAACAATTTTTTAAATGTTCTGTAGCTGTAGACATGTTGTAAGATGTTCAACAGTAATAAGGTCGCTGCCACTTATAACATTGCACTTTTATTTCTAATGAATACTATAAAATATTTTACATTTGCAACCACCACTACTTCACTGACAGACCCATTACAACACATTGATATTCTTAATGCTTTTAATGACTGCAATATACGTGTGATAAATTTTCGTGGCTTGGAGATAGATTTTCAAATACTAAAACAGCCCGTGCTACTTTTTCGCTACTTATCTTCCTGAGAGCTCGATGACTTGCTCCCATTTGAACTAAGTTCAGCACTGAAATCTCAAAATTCATTTTCGTGTTTCAATCTTACAATACACAAATCAAATCTCTCTTTACACGAAACAGGAAAAACATTATGTTGCACAGACTCTCACAGAGTCATTTCAAATTAACAATAAAAACCAAATATGTGAGGCTAATGTTTATCTTCATCCACCAACCGAACAAGATTTTCCACAGCTGTACGTTAAAGCTTCATACTGGCAAAACCATATGGTATTTTCTGAAACTATGTTCACCGACGCTCCTTATCAAAAAAGTGTTCTGAACAATCCGTTTTTGATGAATCTGAAGACAAATACTGAAACTCAAAAGTGGAAGGTTGACTATTTGAATATCGTTCCAATGATCTCAATACTTATCTGTTACACATCGGCAGAGTCAATCTGTGTAAGTGAGGACGATATTGAAAAATGGATAGCTGGGGTTGTCTTTGATTATGCGTTGTCAAGATTATCAGCTACTCTACTCATATGGGACGAATCCACTTTTTCTCTTAAAATATTTTGTCCACACTGCAATTCTTATAATTCATTTAAAACCATTCGTACCAATACTAAAATGATTCCAATTTCCAAAAATCATTTAAGTATACTTATCCACGAAAATCAGCACTTAATTCAAGATCCTCACTCAGTTTTTGTCGACCTTGTATACGTGGAACACGTAACGGATGATTTACGAACCTACAGAGCTGTAATAAAATACATACAAACGTATCCTCTGGAATCTGATCTCGTGGATCCATATTTTGCTGCTGACGAATATTTGACCTCTTTGCTGGTACCCAATTCAGTAAATCTAACATTTTCTTATGACGGCGAAGATTTCAAATGTTGGAAAGGAGCAAAAGATGCCTGCAGCTTAACAATAAATACGGACGCTCATCCAGCATTTCAAGCAATGATAAGGTGGACCCAAGCCAAGTCTTCAAACTTGTTCCAAGACGCTCGATTAGTAACTGCCATTTTTCAACAAAGTTTTGTCGCTTGTCATAAAAAAAATCATTGGACAACTCAGTTAGCAGAACTAGTTTCTCCTTTTGATTTGCCAACGTGGTTGCTTATTTTAGCAATATCTTTTGGGGTTTCTTGGATTATAAAAGTACTCACAAAAAATTTTACTCACAAAATTCAAGTTTATTGGATGTTGAATTTTCCTTGATCTTGTCAATCCTAGAACAATCCAGTGGTATTTTCAAGACTAAAAGTGTAACCTCAAAATACTCGTTTTACTTTTGTGTTTTCTTTGTCCCAATCACTTGGTTCAATTTAAGCACACTTTACAAAGGAGAAAATGTGACCAGACTAATGGCAGAGCCACCTTTAAAACATTTCGACACTTTTGAAATGCTACAAGAATACAGATTTGAGATATATTCAGAAAAAATAAACTTGGAGACTTTTGATAATGCATATTTTTTTAACGTAAGTGAACTTGGGAAAGTTTTTCAAGAACACGGGTCAATTATTTCTCACGAACAACTTCCATTCGTTTCTGGAATTTGGATCGAGTTAATGCTCTGGTTGCGGCCTCTTGGAACCATCAAACTTGGTTTAAACTTTTTGCGAGACAAAATACCAAAGCAAATTTGGAAATACTTTAATATTTCTGCAATGTTACCTGATTACGGACAAGGTTTCAAAGAAAACTTTTCTACTGTGCTAAATTTTCATATGAAAAAGTGCAACAAGTCTGCCATTATATTGGACAGGCCGGATGCTATTATTGTACATGAAGTTCTCAAACAAATGGGTAAACCGAGCTTTCTTGGAAAAGACAAAATACTTGAGATATTTTGGGGGTATAAATTTGTGGGATATTTTCCTCCCAAATTTGTTGTTAGGGCAAGATATATTTTTGACGCTGGTATATTTGAATGGTGGCAAAAGTACATTGGCTATTCTTCAACTGTAAAAATAAAAGCTAACTAGTATTCATGGCTTTGTACAACCAGACTGGTACATCTGAAATGAGTAAAACCAAAACGGCAGTTATAGTTCTCAGTCTTATTCCAGGTTTTGGATTGCTGCTATCTTTTATTGTATTCATTTGTGTCGAAAACTTCGAAAAGGTTCTAAAGACGCTTTCAAGTTGTTTGAATAATTTTGTAAAAACATTTAAATGGGATAGAGAATTTACGTTTAAACTACGTCCACTTCTCATTAATGTACAACCTCAAACAAAACTTGTATGCGAAGTCCATAGTAAAAACAAGTCGAATCCAATTCAATTTTTATATAATATGAAAAACTTGCGCATTAAATAGGCTTAGTTTTGATGACAAAAACATGTGTGGAACACTAAACTCCTATGACCAAAATTTTAACAGCTTTATTGCTGTACTACTGAAGTACAACATTATTGAAGGATTTAAAAGAAAGTAGGAAAGTGAAGATGAATTTGTGTAATTTACTATTGAATTCGGAAATGAGCTTACATGAAGTAGATTGCTCAAAAATGAGGGGAAAAAACCCGAACATATCCCGACGGGGAGAAATAAGGAATGCTAAGTCCAAGAAAATAGGCTCATTAAAGTCAAAACTCTCTCCCTTGCTTTAAAATCCATATCTGCAGTCTTGTAAATTTCAACAGCGAATGATACTCGATGAGGCAGCTCGAATAAAGCTTTTTTCCAGTTAGAGTTTATTCTGATATAACAAATAGCTACAAATATTTTTCCTCGAATAAATTATACCAAACAAAAACGTTATATTGCACCGCTTGCGTTTCAGAAAAATTATTAGAAAATCATTGGAATTACTTCATAAAATGGATATTTAGCTGCTTAAAATTATTTAAAATTTATTATCTTTAAGTGCCAACCTATCTCGCCCTCTATTTTTTAACTCCTCAGCAAAAACATAAATTGGAATTAAAATTGGTTCTTTTAAAGGCTTCTTCGTATTTATTCTGTGACTTAAAAAAAACTAAAAAAATATTTTGCCTGGCTACCTCATTTTTAGGATATTCTTTTTTTCAATTACATCGTGCTAAGATTTATAATGCGAGCATGCAGCTTTGATTTATTGTTTAATATTACAATTTTTAGGAAAAAATACACTAACTTACTCTTTTATACAACCTTCATCGCAACTTAACTTAGGGCTTTATTAAATTTATCGAAAAAAGATGCGAACGATTATATTAATTTCCTAAACTCATATTTCCTAGAACTTATTATTCACACATTAAAATATTTGCGGACACTTTAATTTAATTAAATAAGCCTTCTTATTAATATTTGTTTTTGAAAATTTAAGGTTGCACAGTTTCAAAAAAAACTTGACTCATACTCTTGATTATAAACATTCACACAACTGAAGATTACAAAATGATTGTTTTTATTACATAATAATGTGTAATTAATAAGAAAACATTTTTACTACTTATCCATTAATAACGCAGTCACAGCATTATGAATAATATCATCACAAATTTGTATACCAAGCTTGCTAGTAATAATGTCATAAGGACCTGCTCTAAATCCATACAGTTTTAGTGAAGCAATAACTTTTCTCTCTTCTCGTTTACGTACTCTAGTTTCCCAAAGTCTTTTTAACCGTTTGGAATTGAAGCATGGTAGGCCCATCAAATATGTCATCACAATCGCTACTACAAAAGATGATAAGGTTAGTACAGGTGCACATAAATAGGTAATTATATTAATTTGATTATACATTTTTAATGATGAGTAAGCACCACACGAAGCTAGTAAATTGCCTATTGCACATATATTTACAACGAATGGAGTAAATATACAGTTAAAACAGTGGTGTAAAATTTGCGCAATTTTGTATCGATGATAACTTTTATACAAACTTTTAGTATTAAAATTCACAAAAACGCTATAGTAAGTATTCTTTGTAAAATCAGTTAAATGTTCTACAATAACAATCAGTAAAAGCAGTATAGTTATAACATTAAATCCACCATATGCTGTAATTAAGCCATAAACTACTGCGGACAATAATTTCAAAAGTAAACCAGTTCCAAAGAGTAGGTTAAGTGGAAGATAGGAAAATGCAAATGCTGCTGCTGCAAATGCAAGAGATATTAAAATAATTGACATTGCAAGAAAGAACGCAAAAAAAGGTTTAACGGAAACGTTTCCAGAGGGACCTTTAACGATTACGTTAAAACTAATTTGTTTGTTTTGATTACCACGTAAGCCTAGCTGACAAACTGCATTTAGTAGTGAAATAATGGAATCTAGTTCGTTCTGAAAAACTATGTTGACAGGTAGGTAGAGTAGTATTGTGCAAGTAAAAATCCCATCAATAATTAGCTCCTCTATGTTACAAACTGTGTAAGACTTCCAGTGACATGCTAGCCATCCAATTCGAAATAATCCAATTGGAAGTATTACAAATAAAAGAGAAATTTCTGAAAATATCTTGTAAGCAAATTTTAGTGACTTTAGTTTCAACAGATGTTTCTTTAAGGGCTTCATTTCCTGATCGACCAAAAAGGGTAAAGGTAGAAACGTTTGAATTAGAAATAAAACTTGGGAAGCCCCTCTGGAAAGCAACATGGCTATATTTAGTTACCAACAACTAACAACGCAATTTGCTTACAACCGAAGTCAAAAAGTTGTATACGTCACTTGTTTTTAAAACTTCCTTAAACTTTTAAAACTTTAAATGGAAAAAAGTAAATTTGAATTCACGTTAGTACAAAGTATGGAGGATTGAAATATTATTGAGCTAAAACCCTTACTCTTAATCCACAAAGTTTTCCGAGTAAGTTCTTCAGCTTATTTTCAAAATATTATTCTTGATGTCATCAATGCAAACACTTATTTGAGAACTAATATAATCGTGTTACCCTACTTAGTAACGATTAATTAGGCTGCGATAATTACTTTTTAAACAGTTTGACTTAATTTATGAAAATCTTTCCTTTGACTTAAGCAAAGCAGCACTAATTAACCAAACAAAATGTCCTTTAAATATGTGGATGCAACCATCGGACAAGACCTCTGTGTCAAAACTATAATCTAGATCCGTCGATTATAAGATGAAAGCCGTCTGCTTGGATATAATGTTAAATGTATTATGTTTCATAAACTACAAATGTAATGACATTAAAATCAACTAAAATATATATAATTTAATGTTATCTTTTTAAGCCAAAAAGCTAAAATGCCATCCCTTTCTAATTTTTCGTGACCTTTCAATGGTATTAAAAGCTGTAATATTTTCTGAAGTTATGTTTTTATTAGTTAAATATTTTAAAATTTGGATATAATTAGATTTCCTTTTCATTAGCCGACTATATTAAGTCAGGTGTTTATAGTCTGTATTGGTACCCGCATTTGGTGAATAATTGCTTTGTATTTTTTGAACCTACGATTTTGATGACGCCAAGCCTAATTTTTGGACTTTTGCCATTTTTTTGGAAGTAAAAGCAAACATCTCAGTATTTTATAACATTGAAGTTTCTTTAATTTGTGAATTCAATTTGTCCATTTAAATGAACTTTAATAAAATAAATGTAATTTAAAGATTAGAATGAAACGTTTGGTGTAATTTTGAGGAAATCATTTCTTTACTCAAAACATTCAATATACTCACTAAATTTTATTCAAATAAATATATAGTTAGCATCAAAGCTCTCGCTTAATTTACAAAACAATTTCAGCACCAATTTTGTAAGCTAAAAACGCTAAGAATATGAGTCAATATAAATGAATGTGAATGAAAACATTGATTTTTTTTGGATTATTATGATGATTTTGTTATAATTATCGATTTGAAATTATTTATTTGCTAAAACTATACTAAATACTCATTAAATTTTATTCGAATCAATGTATAATTAGCATCAAAGCTTGCTTATTTTATAAAACAGGTCAGTCATCAATTTCGTAATCTAAAACGCTAAGATATATCTAGAAGTAAAATGGTAACAGTATTTTGAATTATATCATCACAAGCCCTTAAGCCTAATTTTGCATATGCAATTCCATAAGGACCAACCATAAATCCGAATGTTTTACAAGATCGTAGCCGCTTCCTCTCTTCTTTCTTAACAATAACGTTGCGCCAATAATACTTAAAATTTTCGCAATGAAGATAAACAATGTCGGCTGAATAGGTTAGCAGTATTGTACACACAAAGATAAAAACTGAAACTGCTGGTCCACACATATATGCAAATAAGTTAACTTTGGAATACATGCGAATAGTCATAAATGCTGCACAAGTTCCAGCAACAACTCCAAGGAAAATCAGTACCTTTAAAAACAATTCATAAAAGTAGTTTCCCATTGAAATTAACAACTGACAAATTTTAAACTGTTTCAGAAAGAACGCAAATACTTTGCTTAAATCTTTAGTGTTTCCAAGTTTGGGACAATCATACATTTTTGCAGTAAACGCGATTAAAAATTCTAGGTACGTAATCGCAATTACAATTGCACAAAATATTCTGACACAAATAAAAGTGCCAACTAGTCCAGTTATTATTCCACTTGTAATTCGAACTAGGAAACTATTCCCAAAAATAACCTGAATGGGTAAATGTGGCATAGCAAATGGGAAAAACATTAAAGCAGGGTATGCTAGGAAAAGCGGGCTTGAAATTGCATAAATAAGCAGTTCCTTTGCCCCTCGTTTTCCAATAATTGGAATTTTAAATTTAACTTTAGTCTCTATTTTAAGCTTGTACGTTCTTTCAAACTCGAAATGAGCCTTAAAAAGATTTTTAATTTCGCCGCGATTTTCACTTTGAAACATGACGAAAACAGGAATATATATGAGCAGTGCACATGTAACAATACCATAAAGTATTGCCTCTTCCATGTGATATTGTGTAAATGATTTCCAGTGACGGACAAGCCAAATCAAGCGCATGCAGCAGGTTGGAAGCGTAAATATT
>JAQFXM010004558.1:0-16868 GCA_034693345.1 Entomobrya multifasciata
ATCCAAAATTCTACAATTAAAGGACAGTCATAAAATCCCATTTACTCATTTATCATAAACCAAAATTCTTGTTTTTCGTTTAATTAACCTTCTTTCGAAATCCGTGAGAGTTGTCTTATCGTAACTGTCAGCGGCTGCACTCATTTTGAGCCTCTTAATAGGCAAAACACTTCAACCTTTGACTTAAAGTTCACAATCATACACTTAAAAGGCTTAAAATCTTAAAAACAGGATCATTACTATTACATAACTGTATTTGGTAACTGGTGACTGGAAAAGTAAAGTATTTAAGTGCATGCAAAGTTATGATTTAAAGAACATGTGCATGTGTCAAAATGCAGCTGCTTTTAATTTTCACAACAAAAACATTGAAATGTGCAATAGCAGAGCTGCTAAACGGTTTGCCGGGAATGAATTCAAACAACTTTACTCTATGCTTCAAAGCTTTATTATGCATCCGCTTAATTTTCTTTCTACGATTTACAATCTTTACAACAGAGACATTGTACAGCCCAAGGTACGTGTAGATGTAAGGCTAGTCTTCATTTTATTTGAACGCCAAAACTCGTCTACGCCTACGTCTACGTCTACGTCTAGGCGTTCAAGTTTCCATGGATGAATTCTTATCTCTACGTACCTTGGTACAGCCTTCGCAATCTATCGGCATACTTGCTGCTTGTATTAAAACAATGACATTTTACAGCGTGAAACTTTATCAAAACGTATTTTTTTTTTACAAAATTCACAAATCACAATTTAATCAATTCATTAGTAAAATATAGTTTGCACAGTAAGATAAATACTGAAAATGGAAGTTTAGAAGGAATAGATTATGATGCTATATTTGACTTTTTCTTGCTTGAGCCATCATTGAGTAAATTCCATAAAAGAGAAAGGTTGCGATCAGAATGACCACAGCAATTAGCATCGATGAGCGGTTCTCATTTCGCAACTTTTTCAAGTTATCTTCCTGTTCCTTCAGAACCGCTTTCAATTGCCTTACATCTTTTTCCATTGTATCTCTACACACACAATGTTATTTTTTAAAGACATTAATTTATGGTCCAATGAAATACAAGCAATTTAAAAATATTTAAAAAGTACCTTTCTTCAATAGTCATCGGTCTAAACTGAAGACTTCTCTCCAGCGTTTCCAGTCTGTGATACAGGCTTTTCAGCTCCACTTCCGTTTGGTCAATCTGAAATTTCCCATCAAAACTGTCATGGTCTTTCCCCCAATCATTCTCATAATTACAAACCTTAATTAATTGTTACCTCTCTCATTACGGAGCGTCCATCGTCATCTGCCATCTCCATCTTATCTCCTCCCTCCTCCTCAGCTTCTCTGCCAAATCACTTGTTATTCTCTCAAGTGAAGTGTCCCCGAATATACCAACCTTTTGGCACCTGATCAGCTTCCTAATTAGTTTGTCTCTTTAAACCGTCAAGCCTATAAATTATGCAATTACAACAACTAACCATTATTCTTTTTTTCTCCATCAGCCTTGCATTTCATTTTGCCTTGCAACTTGGCACACGTTTCATCATCATCATCGCATCATCCCACCAACAAAATAATTTTCTCATAATCTCTTTTGCGAAAAGTGTAAAACAATTTTGTATTGTGATGCTGGCTAAAAATTGGAACATTGAACAAATTATAATGATGCAACTAACACCATTTTCCAATTTCATTTTTCTAGAGCATCACATTGCAAGTGAGTTGGTGACACCATAAAATACGTCAAACTGCACATTGTAAATTGTAAACAGCACCACATTTCTGCCCATTTAAAATAAAATAATTGAAGGAGGGCACGAGGACGTGGAAAACATAACGCTATCATTATATCATTCTCTCTCGCTCTCTCTCTGATCGTTAAATATAAATGTCCCGGTAATCTACATGAAGATTATAAAAAAGATGAAAAGGGGTGTGTGCTATATGGCGCATTTATTAGATCAAGTCAAGATGGTGATGTGATCGGTCTATTGGTGCACCAATATCACAGCTCAGCTCAGTATTCATTTCATATCTAAAACTGGCTTATCCGAATCTGCATTTATGCGACCGAGTGTGTAAAAAAATATTGATAACAAGCAGAGATAGATATTGCCATAATTTTTTAAGCAACCTAAATGGATGGAGGGTGATGTGCCAAGATGAACAATTTCTAATTTTAGCCTCTGCTTTTCTGAGTACTGCTCAGTAATGAATGCCGCATGTTATCAGATCAGATCAGCTTCTTTGCCTTCTTTCAACACAAAATGCATTCTCGAACGTTTAGCATAGTACTCATATAAATGTATGTATTCAAGTTATAAATGTTCGGAAATCGGCAGCAGCATCAACCACAAATAAACAAAAGAGGAAGAGAGGAAGCAAGTTTGGAAGGAGGAAGAAATGGAAAGCCGTTATTACAACGGAAAGTCTCTATCGTGTCATTTGACGGAGGACATGGCAATGGCAGCGTAATGTGTCTTTTGACTTTGTCGAACTGAGGTGAGGTGGGGCTTCGAATCAACACACTCACAAAACTGACGATGGAAAGGATAGGGAAAATGCGACAGAATCAGTCTTTTCCATGTTTCCAAAGCCCACGTTCGAAAAAAATAGGAAGGAGTACAGTCCATGTTTTGGAACAGGCATGGAAAGAGGCATATGGCATGTTTGTGGAAGGCTAACAGGATAACCAACATGTTTTCAATGGTAATCTTGGAGATTACCTTCACAAATCCTACGCTAACCACACAAGAGAGGAAAACACACCGATTGACTACCAATGCAACTAATGCGACTAATGCCATGCCAAAGTGAGAGTGACGCTGACGCTATGCCTTCTCTCGAACCTACCGACCGACGGACACCACACCACCACAGCTCGAAACACTCACTCAGACTTTCTCGTAGTTTTACTTGGAACTGCTTTCCAACAACTGCAAGGATGATATGATGAGTGTGTAGTAAGCAGGAATGGCAGACGAAACGCCATGAGCTGCAGTGTTCTTTAACAGCCATACGAACAAACACTGCTTTTTCTCGTCGTCTTCTTCTTCCTTCCTCCACCAAAAAACACGCCTCCATTTAAATAAAAAGTACAAGAGTCTCACACTACTTTAATTGCTCTTTTAACTAATTTAGTGATTTAAAATATTAGAGAAAAAATAAATTATCTTATTCTGTTGGTTGTAAATAGTTCACCTGTGTTACTTCTGTCGATAAACAAACACGCATCAATTCATAAAATCAAAAGTGAGTTTTTTTCTTTCGAGGAAACGAATAAAAAAATTGGAAAAGAATTTTACGTTTCATTTTTTGTTCAATTTAATTGATCTGTTTGAATAGGAAGTGGTCAAAAATTAGGAGTGTTCTTCTTCAAAATACTTTGCTCTAACTTTGTGCGTTACTCTGACTCTATGTTTGTGTCTGCTTATTTCTGTGATTAAATTTTGTGGATTTACATGAAAATTGGATTAGTGAAGGCCTCGACAGTGTTTGAGTGTTCAAGGGGAAGTTGACAGTGTAAGGCAAGGGGACATGTCTCAAGGACCAGGTGGTCCGCCGAGATGGCCGCCCGGTCATCCAGCGAATAACCGGGCGCCATCTCCTTTCAGAGGTCCACCACCACCGCGACCAGGATGCTTCTCGCCAATACCGCCTCGAATGACGCAGTCTCCTCCACCATTTCTTATACGGTAAGTTTTCTTGCATATCATTTTTGTGTGACATTTTTACGCATTCCGTGGTAAAAACGTTTTATAACTATTTGGGGTGGTGCAAGACCAATGGTGGGTGGCCAACATCGAGGTATGGCGTCACCAATACCTGGACACGGATCACCTGTACCCTTCATGCCTCCACCACCACGATGGAGTCCCTCACCGGTGCCTTCTGGAGGCACTTCCACTCCAATCCCTTTCAACCATCCAATGATGGCACCCAGACCGTTCTTTCGACCCATCATACCGGTAAATCTCGCATCAACAGCTATGCTTTCTTTTGAAATGGTTTTACAATGAATAAAATTTTGGATTATGTAATGAATGCAGAGCCAAACACCTCCACCCCCGCAAATGGGGCATCCCTTTTCACCTCCTCCTCACCAAATGCAACAACAATACCATCAGCATCAACAACAGTTTCAACAGCAGCAGCAGCAACAAACACAGCATCATCATCAGCAAACGCTGCATCAGTCCTCCCCACAGCATGTGCAGGAGAACATGATGATGAGCCCAGAAGTTTTCGATCTTCAGCCGTCGTACGACGTTGAGTTTGTTTATCCGCCGGGAATGGACCCGGAAGCAGTGAGGCGCCGAATGACCCCACAGATGTCTATGGACGATGGCGAAGATGGGCCAACCACTGCACAAATTATCGCGGCTCAGTCGCAGGACTATGTGGACGAGAGATTAGCCGAATACCAAGCCACTATTCAACATTTACAAGGTTTCAATTTTTTTGCAAACTTGCTTTTGAATTGCTTTACATATTTTTTTGCATGTGTGTGCTATTTTGGCTACAGCTTTTTTCGTGCCTGCTATTCTATTTCAGCAAAGTCATTTCAAAAATCATGGCATTGAATGATAGCTCATAAACACAATTAGCTTTGTGATGATGGAATATGCAGCTCAAGGTTTCGCACGTCTGCTGCGATTGAAAAGGCAGATCAGTTGAAATGAAAAGACAATATTATTCTGTTTCTTTTACTGGCTTGTCTGCGTCTGGTGTTGCGTTGCGGCCTTTTTCGGGATTTGCATGGAAAATGAATATTAGATGAGTAAGAAATTTGGAGCAAAAACCGTTATGAATGGTGATACGTTAGTAGTATTTTGATCACTCGCTCGTCTAGCAAAATTTTTATTATGGCGATGATGACGATGTGATGGTGGGCTTCGCCAATTCTGCTCCATGTGTGCACTTTTTAAAAAATTCAACAACATTTCAACGGTTTGCATAAGTGATATGGAATGGAATGGATATGATAGTATTATGGCAGGCTGTGTAGTAGTCAGTGCGATATTAAAGTCTAAAGTGCACTATACATCATTTCGAAACGGTAATGGCTCTGACGATTGGATAAATGTGCTCGGCTGGGACTTAAGCCAACAAAGCCGGCAAGAACCAACTGCAATTGGCACACACACACTCAACTCAGCCGGCAAAATGCAATCATACACGAGCATTCTTTTTAAAATATTATTCATTAGAAAATTATACGAAGAAAAATATATTAAAAGTGTAACGCTGCTGTGTGAAGTTATGTATCTGTTTCAGCATCATCGTACACGCATGCTCTCAGGAATTTAGATCGCAGCCGTCCACAATTTAAAATAGTTATTGAAGACGCTTCCATAATTAAAAATTGATTTCTGGTTGTTTGTGGTGAAAGCGATCACATCATCAAATTGAAATTTGAGAACTGGGCAACGCAAAAACAAAACAAGTTTATTGAGAGATGATGGGCATTTGGAGGTGATGATGTGATTGGGAAGGCATTTGTTGCCATTACGACCCCACTCACTCCCTTCTCCTCTGACAGCTACATTTGTAAATAGTCAGTAAACTTGCGAGTTTACGTTTGAAGGAACATTTAAAAAATGGATAAATGTGATTTAAAAGACAAATGGGCTTTTAGATGCGATAGCAATCGGGCAGAAAAATAGAAGCAGTACAAAAAATTTCCCATTCATTTTGCGTGCGAGCGAGATAAGTATATTTTTATTTTTGGCTTTTCCCGTGATGCAATGCTTTGTGGATTCCATGAGCGCCTACGCAAAAATACAAGTGTGTTTGCGTTAATGTGTGCTGGCATTCATTTCATCACCACTGCATAAGTTGTGTTTACTGTATACACTTAGCAGTAGCCAAAAAAATTGAAAAAGAAAGCAGAACCGAATGTTCGAAAAGTGTGTGGCATGGAAAAGTACGAAATAGCTTTAGTGGCTATTTTTTGTTTATGAATGTTATTGGCATTTTGTTCAGTTGCCGATGCGACGACGTTTACAGACCTTCCTTGTCCAATAACTTTGGATCAATTTGTGGTCCGCACTAAATGTCACATGAATTGTCACTTTGTAGTATAAACATAATGTTTAGATATAATTTTATTGATTTTAATTTTTAAAAGATTGTGGAAAAATTTACCTCTGGATGAAATGGGATGCTGAGGAAAACTGGGATAACTTTCTTACAATCTCACGTGTATCATTCCAGTTCTTTTGGCTTTGGCACATAACACAGCAATTAAAATGTGTCTACTAAACTCACATAATATATGTAATATCAATTAATTTTGCCATAGGAAAAGGGATATTTGTTTGGGAAACCGACCAGACCACGTTGTAGTCAATATCCTGGCAAAAGTCTGTAGCAGATGATCTGTTCTGTCATCGGCATAAAGACAGCAAGTTATAATATGTAGGCTGTATCTGTATCATCCGGCTTTTTAAGCCATTTACTTATGTTGGCGTATTTTTTACAATGCTTAGTGCAAACTGCAAAGTTTTCTTGTGGTGAGCATGCTAAAGAATAGAACATTGAAGGATGCTTAAGATACCTACTTATTTTCATTACCTACCTGATCTGCACCAGAGCCAGGTATGGACATAAGAAAATTACGCTTATAAGTGTAAGCGTACAGAAGCAGCGTATTATGCATATTTATATTGTGGATTTCATACATAGTATCAAATTACACGACTAATATTATGCACTTAAGTTGCGTGTATAAGTATTGTTACATGATTTTGTAATGAGCGAACTCCACTATATTAATCCGAGAACAATTTACCGACTTGCTCAAACGTAAGATGCACAAGACTACATATAGTTAGTGTGAATTGTGAACTCCCATCCAATTGGATAAATTGCATTGGAACTAAGTTCCCAAAAATGTGCTAATTGATGAAGCGTTATGTTCAGGAGGAGATTCTATTTTCGTATAAATGTTTAACGTCTTCCATAAATATAGAATCATATAAATCAATCAAATTGTCAATCCCCCAATTAAAAATATATATTAAAGAGGTTTGCATTAAAAATGTATGTACATACATCGCGTAACCCTTTTTTGATCAGGGAAAATCTATTCATGATGGCTTGCCACAAGTACATATAAATATTACATATTTATCTATTCTCTTGTGCACCCTGCACACATGGATTTTCGTCTGTTCATTGTTGAGCATGAAAGCACATTGTTGCATTGCATGCATAAATCGATCGTTTGAGAAGTAAAAGGCAAATTATGAATTTGCAAAGATTCCACTCACTGCCACTGCATCTTGATTTTGATGTTTGATTGATTGATTGGAAGGTTGGGCTGAAAAAAGGGTTGGCTGCAGCAATAAATTATTTCGGAAAATTGGTATGCATTCATGTGTTGCTGAAAGGACTAAAAATGCATTAATGTAAAATTTAAATTTACATCGTCATATCCATAATTGCAGTTCCACATTTTCTTTCTGCTCAAGCTATTTTAATACGAAGAGATGCAATATGTTTGAACACTCTGTATAAAGTTAAGAGTTTATTATACGGAAAGCAGATCACAGGGAATTCATTTACGACTTAATTGCAAATTCATTTTTCTTATTTTTAATGTTGGCTGTTGTTGGAAGAGATTCATTATATCATTTCATTTCTGTTTATAGCAATGCACACATATCAATTTTACATTATGTAAAAAAAATCTGTAGTGTGTTTGAATGTAATTGATGTTGTTTTATTGCACTTTTATGAAACAAATTGGAGCACAATTTCATTTTCATGCTCCCCTTTCCAATTCTGACCAAGCTTTACAAGCAGTATATACAGTCAACGTGTTGTTTTGTTGTTCTCTTCTGCTTTGGTGGTTGTCACATCCACACAAAAACCAAAACATTGCCAAAAGTCATGCTCAGAAAATTGAATAGCTCTTTTTCAAAGGAAACCAAGCATAAGCAGCTTTATAAGTATAAATAGACATTTTTGCCTGCTGAGAGCTACTATTCATCGGATTAAGCACACATTGCATTACAAGTACTATGTATACATGATATCAAAAGTGCAAAAAATAGAGTACCAACACCAACTGATATGGTATTTTATAGCATACCAGCATGTGTGCATGTGGAAAAGGTACTACTAGTATTTTAGGTATATGCGTATGATATGATATGTTATGATGATGGGTAGTCTAGTACCCAATTTTACTATTTTTTAATATAAAAAGTCTCTAGTGTAATGCTATCATATGCACATATTCTCAGAAAACCATGTGCTACTGTTGCTGAATTGCTGTCTGAAAAATAAAACAAAATAATATCGACCTTTCAAGCTAAAAATCCCTGTTGGACTTGTGTGCATTCTGAAAACAGACAGGAAAGGAATAAAAAAACGAACATTTCGCTCAGATGATGACGGCACGGCGCACACATCTACTCGCACATAATCGCGAAAAAAGAATTGAGTTGATTGAAACCCATTTTAAGAGTTGCAATTGCAAACATCCAAGGTTTTTCCACTAGCAAATTAGAGTGAGAAGTCTTGTGTAGCCTTGTAAAGTGGTGCCGTACATGGATAAGAGAACAAGGCATACACAAGAAAGCGAGAAAAATGTGTAGATAATTCGCAAAGACAAGAAGAAGAGAAAATAGGCATAGAATCATCATAATAAGCCGCATCAGATTCATCATCGTAGTCAAGATAATCACAGGAGCAATAACAAAGCCATCAAAAGAGATAGTTTATTATGTAGTTTGTAGACCAAGTATATTGGTATAACCAAAAGCAAGCCGACTTATCATCTTTAATCATCATCAGTGTTTTCTTGAAACATAAGTCGAGGGATAATCATTGTAGTGGCCTGTGGTTATACATAATCGTCTGGCACAAGAAACGAACACACACAAATAAAAAATGTCTGAGAATTGTCCATTGTTTTTGTAGCAGACTTGCAGGCAGGTACTGCACACAAACGTTACTCCTCCTTCCACGAAAAATATCTGTGTGTTATGCAAATGCATGCACATATGAACACCGACACATCGTCATCTTCATCTCCCTTGTACATGTGCGTGGCTTAATCCACAAAAATGGAGAAAAGAGCAAAAAAGGAAATGGCAGTAAAGTGGAATGTGTGATTTGAGTCGAAATGCATTAGCCATTCATTCATTTTTGCGAGACAATGTTATTCTCAGTCAGTTCACTTCTCAAGAAGATACCAAGACAAGACACGCCATATTCGCAGGAAAAATTTCTCATGGGAGTCAATTTGATAGGCTGCTGGAGAAAATGCCGAATATACAACCACAATAATAGCTTTGTGTGCTAGTTTTGCTATAACAAGTTGACTTTATTTTTAAAGAGACAATATTGGATAAGTGTACTCTGCTAATGAGAATGGAGATAAGAGTAATTAAAAATTGGAACGGAAGTTGAGTTTTTGGTTGTGTCAAGAAAATAAATATAGAATTGTCCAATCCAAAAGTTTTCCCAAATCGTCTAATTTGCATGCTCACTCAAGTAAATTGGTAAAGTTTTCGCAGTGATTCTTTGTGTGTTTGGCAGTTGTTTTCCAAAAGTGTGATAAATACTCCATCCAAACAATATAGTTTCAACTTTTTTCTTTGGACAATTGAACAAAAAGTTAGTTAAGATTAAGACTCGTATTTGTGCTGGCTTGACACGCAATCTGAGATTTTCATGCAAAGTTGCCTTGGAGTGCCTGTTGTGTTTCTGTAAAGTCTGCGTGAAGAAGAATGCCTTCAAGTTTCATAATGCATTTTTGTGATGATGACTGATGATACTTTAATTTTCATGCGTAATTCGTATGTATTCAATTTCGTGCTCATAGACTGAGTTTGAATCCATTTATTTTGGCGAATCCGTCATCGTTAATCATCCAGCTCATTTCGCAACAACTTTCGTACGTCCAACCCTGCAATAAAACGATCATTTACCAACTTTTGTACTCAAAAGTGTGGATGAGCTCATCAAACATTTTTTCTGGCTTGTTACTCTATTTTCTGCATAAAAAGTATCAAGTTTCAAGTTGATCGTGTTTTGCATTGGGTCGTGCCCATGCCTATTGTATTGTAGCCGGCTTGCCAAGTGTAAACCAGTGGATCAAGACAGAAACAAGACAGGCAAAAATCGAAACATTTTCATTTTCATAGTATCCTCGTAAATTACTGACATTTATCACTCGACTCTTCCTTCAGATTTCATCAGAGTAAGTGCTCTTTTTTATGTACATGATTCTAAAGAGATTGTAAATTTATTCGGTAAATATTATTTTACCAAATTTTATGGGATCCCGACGTACCGAGTGCACCCTTCCCTTTTTATCTACTGATTATGGTGTGTAATGTATCTACAGTTCAGCGTGCTCTTCCCTGCCCACCCGCATTGTTCACTCGCCACGTTTTAACGATAGACAAATTTTCACGTAACGATGGAATTATTTATTGTAACCGTCAAATTAACTGTCCACTTCGCATAAAGTATCTGCGCACTTGACTATTTCTCCCTGCGGCAGTTTTAATGGAGGATGAAAAATAAAATACAGGAGCGGACGGATACGTCAGTTAGTGACCAGTGGCCATTGACATAGGCGTGTCCAAAACAATGTTGAAATATAACAAAGAAGCAGCTTTTACACGTTTACAATAATGTTTGCGCGTTTTAATTATAACTTTGCAATGCTTTATTATAGTCATGTTAGAAAATGATAGGGATATTCCTATCATTACCCACGCGTTAGAAAAAAGTGCGTATAAAAATGTGCGTGCGTGCGTATAGTGCGTACAAACTTACAACATGATATGATATTCATGATATCATGATGCCAGCATTGCCAGCATAAAAATATTATGTGCATTGGGGAAAAAATAAGTTTTTAGTTTGCCAAGCAAATAATGTTAAGTTCTCTGCCATAAAAATTCCTGCACGATCAATGACCAGCGAAAATGAAAAAAGTTATATGTTATGTTATGGGATACTTTTAATATAACATTGTTGTATGATATGAAAAAGTAAATAGGTATCAAGGTATTATTTGGCAGTAGTGGCGCATGACACGACACAAGGCAGTGCGAAAGGGAGACTTGACTTGACAGGAGAGGAGGATTAAAGTAGGTCATACGCATGCAGCTTGGCTCTCCTCTGCTCGATTATGTGTATCCACAGCAAACACAAGTTTACTTTTCTTTTACACTATTTATTACTTTGCCTTCATTGCCACTCAGCCATATAATGGCAAATATTCATGCAAGCAAACAAAGAGAGAAGCTAATTTCCGAGTGGATTATATCATTGCTATTAACAGGGCTTGTATAATGAGAACGTAACGATAATCGTGTACGCCTGACTATGTAACATATTGAATAAGTTAATAGAGCAATTTACGATGCAAGTTTAGCTTGCTATTTGGCGATTATTGCCAAGTCAGGTATTCTCATGTTCAATTCAGGTAAACAGATGTCGTCGTCGGTATGAGTGCTTTCGAGATTTTCAAAAGTGAATATTTCTAATTTTACAATCTCGTTTATTACCTTTAAAATCTTCAAAATGACTGATATTATTTTTCTCTTTTACTTTTAACCGACCTAAAATATGTCTAAACGAAGAAGATAATCTTTTGTAATAATTTTGAAAATAAAAAGTGAAAAGGCGAACATGCAATTACAATTAAAGATGCACCAAACTTTCGTGATTATCTGCAGTTTAGCATCTGAAACTCGTGTGTAATCACAGTGAATCATGTTTTTGCAAAGAAATTTAACTATTTTCATCGTGAGTAGCCAATCAACATTTTTGAAAAAAATCTGTAAACTGAACGTCTGCGTCTCTGCCAAGTCGGTTTCCACGCCTTCTCGTCTGAATTTTAGTTTTTCTCAAACTTTTATGAGTCTTTATGGCTACAAAATGAGCGTTTTTTTGCATAATATTTTACGTATACCTTGTATACATTGCAATTCTGTCCTGATGGTTGACTGCGTTTTTAACCACCAAGGTATCTCATTTTGATGATCAGAAAATAAAAGCAAAAGTAGCAATAAAAAACTCAGGAAAATACTAGGTTTGAAATGCAACTGGCAATAATGACCAAGTATCCTTGAGGCACAAAAAAAATTCGTTCTTTAGGATTTTTGCTGCTTATGTTTCAGTTTAGCTAACATAATAATTATAAAATGTGGCAGTATACAACTTGTGATCAGAGAGAGAGAGATGTGGGAGGATGTTGTAAATTGTATTGCATGTATGATAGTTTAGTTTCTGTAGCTTTGTCCCAGCCATAAATATAATATGCAATGCTGTTTTGTTGCAGAAAATGCTAATTGCAATTTTTATGACTTTTTTTGTGTCTGATGAAAAATACATTGAACATTATCTTCTGGGAGAGAATTATTAGAGGAGAGCAAGAACAAAAACATTGGAGATTATCATATTGCACGTTTTTTGTTCATTATTACCTCATTTTTCACGAAGGTAGAGTAGTCAGTCAGTCAGTCCATTGTGAACTGCTTAGCATAAAACATGTGAGAATTCTACATACATACATCCGTCACGTCACCATGTTCATTGTCCATCCGCTTTTTTGTCTCTAGTTGCAAGTTGCAAACAGCTAGCTCTACTGACTGACACTGAACACATTTTTTATTGTTTTGCTCTTCGTAATTCACATCATCGCACTGGATTGCTAATTTGGCAAATAGAGCCGTACTTTTTTCTATCGTTCATTTCAATTCAGGTATGCATAATGTTTAGTTGTAGTAAAATGTGGGAATATGCTTTGTTCTTCATTCTTGCCCTAGCAAGCAAGCATGTGGCTTGGCTTATTTACAAAAGTACATCAGAGCAAAACAAGTTGTGTTGTGGTAATAATAGCCAAGTCACGTTGATGATGTTGAAGAGACATTGAGTCCGCATGCTTGAAACGAAATCCGCATAAAAAACTACAACTTTTCTATACAATGTACATATAGCTAATAATATTACTATGGAATGACCTTGTCCATGATAATGATGGAAATGGTTTTGTGCTTCTCTGTTCAGTAGCTATAGTAGTTAGAATCTTGCTGCTGATGTGATGACGTTAACAAAGTAGTGAATCGGTCAAATTATTGGTGAATTGCAAATGAGCATTTTGTAAATGCATTCCGCATTTCAGTAAGCATAATCATCATTGATTGAATTGCAATGCAAACATTTTTCGTACAAAAAGCACTCATTCTTCTTTACACACAGCTTCCTTACTCTTTGGTGGAAGATGATTAGCTCATTCGATGCATACCTCCACTCCAACTCCAACCATATATATTTATTGTTTGTGTACACCTTGGCATTTTTGCAGAATAAAACAAAGTAAAGCGAGTTGAGTCGAGTGGATAGTAATAAAAGTTTGCTTTGCTGGTCATGAAGATGATTATTATGATACGAGTGTGTGGATGATAAGCAGAAAGTGAAACGAAGAAAGGTAAAACTGCTTGTGAGACTTTTGGAGCTTGTTTTTGAGCCCCTCCTCCTAAAGTAGAATTGGATAAATGAATAGATGGTAAAAATTTTACTAAAGGCTACAGGCAAACTTTTATGAGACAGGTAGAGAAGAGAGTAGTGAAGTAATTTTTGCTGGAATGTGAATGAAGTACAATGAGTGAGGTGAGGAGGTAGTGATAATCAAAGCGTTTACTTATGAAAATGAATAGATACATGATTTTGGGTCCAAGTAAGACTGACTGAATTGCATTATACAAATATGAATAGTTTAGAAGGAGTATCCAAACATTTTATGATAATAAAAAGTGAATATTAAAATTGTTTGTCTCTTCATCTTTGAAGGATTAAAAGTTGGCAGCACTATTCATTGAAAACATTTAAAATTTTGTTTACTGACTTGTGAGTGTCCACTCACCAACTTTTAATGATTGCCCATTAGGGAAATTTTTGAAAGCATTTTCATTTTGTCAATTAACCTGAAGAAGGAGACGACAATAAAATGCTGCTGCCCTACACATTCTTCCTACTTATTTCCCAAAATACGTCAAAAAGATGTTGCTTGTTGTGCTTGTGGGAATACTGCGAAGCGATTCGATATGATGACGGTGATTGCTTGGCATGGTTACCACTCACAAGTCAACTACTGGAGTCCGGTATACATAGTCAAGCACCCAAGCCAAGCCACTGGCCATAATAATATGTGGTACAATAAATGTGCTCATGGTATACATGACAACAACAAAGCTCAGCCAAAGATGTTTTTTATGCGCTTCATCGCTTCATGCCATGCCACTCGCGACTTGCGAGACGTTGAATGGCATTTGATTATCTTAATAGCTTTAGTTTTAACTATACATGCATACTTACTCGGCTATCTGAACAACTAGTCAGAGTCACCACAAAAGTCACAATTGCCCCAAGCACTTCGTCTTTTCGTACTTTTTATCATGGCAAAAGAGTGGTTTTGCATGGTGTGTTCTGTGTGAGTAGAATATTGCTATTGACTACATGACCATTCATCAGAGTCAGAAGAGGAATGGCAGATGTGAAAAATGAAAATGATGACGATCCTGTTGGAGTGTGTTGGTCAGTCAGTATTGAAATACTCGGCTAGCATGCCGGTCATCCTATGGACAGTGTTATCACGCGTCCTCACACAAACAAACAAACAAGCATACATGTACATTTTTAACTGGGCAAAGTGATTAATTTTATTAAAGAAATTAAGCGAGAGAGATTTTATCGTGGATGATAAATTTCCACTGCTATTTTATTAAGAAAACAAATAAAAATCAAAGAAAAAAATAGTTGCGCAGTAGAAAAATTACAGACATATTATCTGCATTGCTGATTGCTGTAGGCTGCAATTGCAAAAAAACGACATAGGTACAGTGGACAGTTGGCAAAGTGGAGAGAATAGAATTTGTCATAAATCGCAATCATGGACAAAGAGGGAGATGAGCCATCACCGCCAGTGGTGGTGGTGCAAGAAGAGCGTTCTCCTTCTTCTGATAATCAGCACTCGACTGCCACCACCTCCCCTTCAGCGGCAATTAAAGTGAACAATGCGGCGACGGTTGTGAAAGAGAGTGTTGATGACGAGGTGGAGCAGGTGCCCAGATTGAAAAAGTGTGATGGTGGAGACAGCAGTGATAATGTGTCTCCGGGCGATGATTACCTGGATGGCGTGGGCGGGGACATTGATGAGGATGATGATGAGGTTCGACGGGGAACCGGAAAAGAGCATACTGTAATCAGTGGAGGAAGGGAAGGGAGGGAAAGGGTTAAGAGAAGGGTTGCTTCTGGAAGTTCCAGAAGTAGCACTCCAAAAAGATTTACGAGAAGTAGTGCTCGAACTGCGGAACGTGAAGAAAAGAGGACGCGAAGTCACTCCCGTTCAAGAGTGTTGACGGAAAGGGTTCTATTTTTTGAGCAGGTTTGGCAAGGAGGACAGGACGAGCAAAGTGGGGGCGAGAGTGGACCATCCACATCTGCAAGTCATGGTGTGACATTTGGCAGATCCAGATCAAGCAGAGATTTGGAGTCTGAGTTTTCAAGTGAGATTGATGCTCTAGAGAAACGACTAGAGCGACAAAAACAGCGATTCAAAAGTGGGGATGTACTTTTCGAAAAGGTAACTCTACGGCATACACCAAACCAAAGTGGTTACTTGAGTCCTGTGGAATTTTTACAAGAATCGAGAGATTTCTCGAGATCTGAAACTCATTTGAATAGGAGTCGATTAACCAGTCCAACGCCCCCGCATTCCAGAGTTACACGCTCTCGAACTGTATCTTATGAAACGGTTGAAAATATTGTTGTGGGGGGCGACGACGAAGAAGACGACATCTTTGTGAGCATGTCAACGCCAAGATCTCCTCCTCCATCCTCCAAGTCCCCAGTCTATGATGAACTCTTGGCACATTCCAGCAGTAGTGGGGGTAGGATGGGGGAAAGGGAGGCTGCCACCCCTTCCCCTAATCCAGCCACAATGACCAGAAGTGAAACCAGGAGTCATGTGATTCCTGGAAGGGTGAGCATAAAATACGAAGCTGTGGGCTCCCCCTCCTCCATGCGAAGCAGAACACCGTCTGAGGATGTATCTGAAGTGTCCCACTCGGGCTCCACATCTACCAGCAGCCGAAATAATGTTCGCATGGCAAAGTATGAGTTTTTGGGAGTTACTGCAGACGCCATCTCCAGAAGTAGAACACCTTCTGGGGGAACATCTTTATCTTCCCTACGAAGTGCGTCACCCAGAATGGGTGACAGCAGTGGAAGTCTTGGAGGCCCTCATCATTTTCACCATCAAGAACATCACCAATTCCTGGGTGGTCAAGGCAGCAGCAGCAGCGGCGGCAGACGCCTTATAGTTACCACGACAACCACGACCACCTCAGAAATGAAGAGTGTGCGAATGGCACGAAGTCCATCCAGTGGAATCGGCTCTATTGCTTCTCCCACTTCAGAAGCGTCCCCAAGAGTGGGACCTCAAGAACAATCCATTGAAACAGATGAAAGTGCTGACTCTTCTGTGATTACTCGCAGACAAGTGACAACTACCACGAAATCCTATCATCACGACAAGAGTGGAACATCTTCCACAGCAACTGTAATGAGCCCTAGCGGTTCAGAATCTGATGAGCTATATGGTTATAGTGCTGCTGGTCAAGGGGGCTTGAGTGGTCGAAGTGGAAGTAGAAGTGGGTTTGTGTCCGGTGAAAGAAGCCCTCTACCCAGTGCAGCGGCACAAGAGTGGTACACGCAGTACAAGTCTAAGGTGGCACATGCCACGCCTACATTTTCCACCGGAGCTGCCGCTGAATCCACCACGCCGGGACGCTTTGAGACTGACGTTACCAAGAGTGCCAAATCCAGAGCAGCT
>JAQFXM010004559.1:0-16868 GCA_034693345.1 Entomobrya multifasciata
TGGCTATTAGCTTCAGCCAGCCTCAAACATCTGAGAGAATTTTGCTCCTTGTCACGTCCACGTCTACATTCTGCATACTTCTCATTTCTCACTTTCTTTCTCTAAAGAAAGACTTCCCATTTGAATCAAATCATAAATCCAGTCAGGCTTCTTGTCTCAAAATAGTTTCATTTTCATATGCCTGTCTGCTGTTGTTTTGTTTGTTTCTATTAGTTGTTTAGTTGTGAGGAGAGGATAAAAAAAGTAGTTTGTTGTTAAACTTGCATGCAAAGCAATAAAGGTATTTGTTAACTGACAGGTGGGCATGGCGTGCGATAATTTATAGTGTTTTGTATCAGTTTAATCAGTTATCATTAACTTTTCCTCAGTATCAAGGTAATTACTTTTTGTTAGTTATCATACGTTTCTATTCTTATTATAACAAAAAATATATTTCTGTGTGCGAAACGAGTGTTTGGAATTAGAAAACTGTCATTTTGTGCCATGATATTGTAAGTTGTGTGTATGCTAGTCAAAAATTGTAGTCTTACAAGTTCTGTTACATCTTTGATCATTTAGTTAATTTTAATTAGATTTGGCTAGACAATGTTATATGCAATCCATGGTGATTTTTTTTGTTTGATTTCTTTGCAATCCGTCTCCCAACTGTTGACGAACGACGAACTCATTCTCAGCACGCTCTTTTTTATAGTTTTATGGTTCTTGCAATTTGCAATTACTCTGTTTACTTTGAGATACAGATGTCAAATAGTTTGCAACGTTATCTCTTTTTTATGCTGGATGTTATATGTTACATCTATTGTCAATTTACAACTTAGTCATAATGTAGTGTCCCGATGATGACAATGACAATATTGTGCTCTATGCACTACATCCATTGGAGGTACAAGCTGCTATAATATTGGTGTGCTGCGATTGTGATTGGTAATTGAGATCGGTGTGGTGAATGAAATGATGCAATTCTCGGTTCCTATCCTTACTCATCCTCGAGTTGTAGCTTGTAGCAATGATCATTTTTCATAGACACAGGGAATTAGAGTCAGTAAGTTCAGTAGAGTAGTTAAAGTAAATGACAAAAAGTTGTAAACACATTCCACGCGTACATTTTGCTCTCACTGTACAGTCAATTGTTATCTTTGTCATATTGATTTTGAATTGAGAATGTCATTTTGTTTTTGTGCATCTATTTAGAACTAAAGCGTACAGACTACAGACGTAACATATTTATTGTTAATGAGTTGCGTCCACGTTGGCAATATTTCGGTCTGACAAAACTTGCTTCCTCTGCACATATCACTTCCATCCATTATCTAATCATCGCATTTTTGTTAGTACTTCATAACTTGGCCTTCTTGTCGAAATTAATGACGTAAATTTAAATTGGGCTTTGAATTTTTAATGGTTGTATGCAATTTTTCAATTCACAGAACTCGTTGTTTGGCCTTTTTGGAAACTCTGTTAAACGTCCACGTGTAAAAATATCAATAAATCTCAGGTAAGGAGCACACTATTAATAAATATTGACATAACTATGTATATTAATGCATAAAAGATATTGTAAAGTTAATACATTTATTTGTTTTTTACAGGTAATTAAGGATCTACAATATACTTGTCTGATTTAATTTTTCCTTGCGGTATTTTGGATCATTTTATCATTTGTTTTAAGCTGTAGCGTTTTCATTACTATTATATTTAAGAAATATATCATACAAACTTTCTCATCCCCACTTTATGGGTGTCTTTTTGCATTGCATTAAGTACGCCATTAAGAGAGAATGGATTTTTAAAACTAGATTTTGAGTGATTTTTGTTTTTCTTGCTAACCAAGTTTGGTTTTAAGAGTTTGAAGTGTAAAGTGCACTCTTTAAGAAAATATTTTTGTATGTAAACTTGCATTTTGATGATATTTGAGAAACCTGCCTGAAGAGTGTGATATTTTCCATTACTTGTTATTAAATTGTTCCTTTTTTAAAAGTTCGTGCTATAGCCTAATACTTTACGTAGTGATCTACTACTACTGGAATTTTGTAGTTACAATAAATTGGAAATCCGTACAACCGTCATGATGAAGTCTGAAGGTATCTGTATTGATCTTAGATTAGATATTTTGAGGCTGATTTTAAATATTGCGTTTGCGCTTTTCAAAATGTTGTTTTAAGCTTATTAGTGTGAATGAGTCCTTGTGGGTAATGGGTATGCGGTATGCCAATGGTGATCAGTGAAATGCTTATTATTTTGCTGCTTATATGTAAACCGTCTTGATAACACTTGTTTGTTTTTGCTAATATTTTTACTCCGTATTTTTAATACAGCGGCTTCCGGAATTGGTAGCATGAAAGCGTTGATTTTGGTTGGTGGGTATGGTACTCGCCTGAGACCATTAACTCTCTTTAGACCTAAACCGTTGGTGGAATTTGCTAACAAGCCAATACTTGAACATCAGGTAAAGCGAATTTAATATCATCGTCAAAAACAAAGCTTAAATGTAATTCATTCAGTATCTAATGAAGTCATGTATTTTCTGATGTAGCTGGATGCTCTCGTTGAAGTTGGCGTCAAACAAGTCGTTTTAGCAGTATCTTATCGCGCTGAGGACATGGAAAATGAATTGAGGTCGTATGCTGAACAGGTACTTATTTTTTGGTGTTTATGCATGTTGAGCCTGACGAATTATTCACAATAACGTTTGAAATACTTTATTGGTTTTTGATAGAAAGGCGTGCAGCTCATTTTTTCGCATGAAACTGAACCTCTAGGAACTGCAGGGCCGTTGGCACTAGCACGTCAATATTTGGCTGTTAATTCGGAACCATTTTTTGTTCTTAACTCGGATATCATTTGCGATTTTCCTTTTAAAGAAATGGTGGCATTCCACAAAAGTCATGGCAGGGAAGGAACGATAGCGGTATATTACAATCAGCTAATTCAAATATTTGTATAGCTTGTATTTATATTTTATACCAACTTTTTTCACTTAAATGTTTCGATAATGCAATTTCAAGGTTACGAAAGTTGAGGAACCTTCAAAATACGGTGTTGTGGTCTATGAGGACGGCGGTAGAATCCACCGTTTTGTGGAGAAACCGCAAGAGTTTGTGTCCAACAAAATCAATGCCGGTTTGTACATTTTAAATCCATCTGTTTTGGATCGTATTGAGGTATGTTTAAAGATCTATTTTATTATTTGTTCGTTTTATGTGCGTGATTGTTTATTCACGATACTAATTGTGTGCATTATATTAGCTTCGTCCAACTAGTATTGAAAAAGAGATTTTTCCTGTGATGGCTTCCGGCAGAGATTTATACGCTTTTGAGCTTCAAGGTTACTGGATGGACATTGGTCAACCTAAAGACTTCCTTACCGGAATGTGCCTTTACCTTCAATGCCAAAGTCAAAAGAAGGACACCAAACTGGATTTCAGCAAAGGGGACGGAGTTGTTGGCAGCGTACTCTTGGTAACACCAAATACCATCACACTAAAGCGAAAGTACTGTTTTTAAATCGGTTTCTTACGAGTTATTTTTGTCGTTCAATAGGATGAGTCAGTTAAAATTGGAAAGGATTGTAGGATCGGGCCCAATGTCACCATCGGCAAAAACGTAGTGATTGAAGATGGAGTATGCATCAAACGTTGTACAATTTTAAGTGGCTCAAGAGTCGGCTCTCATTCGTGGCTAGAGAGTTGCATTGTTGGCTGGAAATGTAAAATTGGTCAATGGGTGCGCATGGAGAACGTGACAGTTCTCGGAGAAGACGTTATTGTGGAAGACGAGGTGTATATTAATGGTGGCAAGGTTCTTCCACACAAATCTATTTCCAGTTCAGTGTCCGTTCCACAGATTATTATGTGAGATCGCAGTACTAAACGTATTCCTATTTTTAAATTTCTTGAAATATCATGGTTTTATCAAATCTTGCGTGCTATTTATCCAAATCATTTATATGTTACAAAAAATATTTATACGTACAGGCATACATTTACTGGTTATAATGGTAATAATTTTTTATGGTTTAATTGGTTGTTGTCACAAGGAATGTCAGGTTCATCTTAAAATTCATAGTTTATTCATTAAAAATAATAAAGTTCGCTTGTGTACGTCATTTGATACCTTCTAATTACGACCAAAGAAACTATTTTCACAATTTTTCACAACATATTTCTCAAGTGTGCATGTACATTGTGCGAAAATAGAAAGATCATTTTTGAATACTAAAGTGTTTGTGAGATTTTTAAAGTATGAAAAACATTAAGTAACATTGAGTATTAAATTTACTTTTGTTATCATTGTTACACCAAAAGCCAGTAAATACGTTTTAAAATTAAAGTTCACGTTTTTATCATCCTATGAGTTTTTTTTCGGTATGTATACACGGAAGCTAATTATAAGTTGCTAATTTATACAATAATTCATGGTTACTATGGTTTATTAGATTATGTGCTATTAAAGAATAAATTTACTGTTTGGCGAAAACAAATATTTTCAATTACAGAAACTGTCAAAAGATATACGAAAATATAGATTAGTTTAATCCAAAAAAATCAGATCAAAACAAGTGGAAAGAATCGTTATGGCCCCTTTTTCATGCAAGTTTGGCAAGCGACTAGCTAGCTGGACGCAATACAGGAGCATATTTTAATGGAGCACAACTAAAGAACATTTTTACGAATCATATACCTCATCATCATCATACTAGTAGACTTTTAGTAAAAATCTTCCCATTTCATTTTTATGAGCAAAGCACTCAGCTCAGATTGTACGCTCTTTTTCACACACTTCTCGTACGCTTTTTAGCTCACCCCTTTGACGGAACAACTTTATCTGGCTTGCAAGCGTCCTGTACAAAATTCTCATCCAGTCACATAAAAAGTGGTATCTCATGGATTGTATTACTCCATCTGTGCGATGGTATGTGTGCATGTCACACAAACTTGTCATAATCACAAGATCATAACAGCTAACCAAGTTACGACGTACAGGCATTCTTTATTTAGTAGGCTTATTGACTCCTCCCAAAATATATTACGTTTTTGTTGCACTTAATAAAGTTATACATAGTTTAAAGTTTCTGGATACAATGAAAATTTTACTTTAAAATACATTTCTCCCATTCAACAGGTGAACTAATTGAGTGAAAAAAATCTGTCGTGCTATAATTTTAATTAAATGCACGAACAAATATTCATGTGATTCCTCGTTGGTTTGTCTAGCTAGGCTAATGCCTCAACCAGGGAGTTGGCCAAGCGTCAGTATTTGGAAGCTGTGGATGACCAGGAATTTTGCCAGACATCCACTAGGCAGAAAAGATGATTGTGGAAGGGGGGAGGAAATACAATGTGCGCCTTATCCCACAAACTTGCAATCGGGAGGATGCCATCCGAGAAATTGTAGGTGCCCTTGACCACCTTAGTGTGATAAGCGATGAGATATTTTCAACAATTAGAACAAGACTGAACAGCCATCGGAAGAAAGTGGAAGCATTAAGCACCAGAGTGGCTACAGCTTCCGAGCAAGTATCAGCGCTTAAAGGGTCGCAAAGAGCGATCAGGATAGTTTCTCCTGCAAAATATCCATGCGAAAACAGTGAGCTGTTATTTGGAAGCGGTGGGGGCAACGCCTTTGGCTCTGGAACCTTTCCAGCTTTAGTAGGTAAAAATGTTCCAGACCAACCTACTTTAGGGCTTAATGTTGAAGAGGATGAGGAAACGAGATGCCAGCGACCATTCCGATTCGATACTCCAATTAAACATCCAAATGACTTGCTATCAGTGTTTCATGTGAAGGAGCCGAAGTTAGGAGATTTGAACCAATTGGATAATGTGGCTGATGTGGGATTGGGAAGAGCGCCACCAACAATTAGTAACATGGACTCGTTTTTTCTATTCAATACAGTGGATAATCCGTAAGTGTTTAATTTTTTGTATTTTCAGTGACTAATCAATCACCAGAGAGACAGCCAAAAGTGAATGTACATACTTTTTATGGTAATTCTAGGTACATTAATTACAAAATGACGGAGAGATCTCTTCAAGATAGAAATTTCGGTACTTTGAAACCAACTCGGAAGGCTGAGGAGGCTATGGGAGAAACTTGTCCCACTGTTTCCTACGAAAATGGTGCTGAGAAAAAGACTGATATAGATGACTTTTATTATTCACCCTCGGCCTCAGAGATACCAAATATTGATGTACCTGAGAGTCTGCCTGATTTACCAGGTAAAATAATGTGCTTGTATACTCTTCTGCATTTCTTAATTATACCCTGCTAATATTGTAAAGTTAAATTCTCCTCTGTTTGTAAAAAATTCAGGAATTGCAGAGAGCTTTGACCTACCAGATGATACATTAAGTTTTCCGCCATATTTCTCTTCTATTGCTACACCAACCGTATCAAGTGTTCCAACACAACCTTCTCACCAGTCAACTCCATCGTCTTTAAGTTTTCTCCCAGAAAGGAGTGATGATTTTTTCGCGGTTCACACAAGCACACCAGCTGCGGACAAACCGCCAGGTCCTCCATCACTTGAAACTACAAAAGTTCCCAATATCACTACAAATGTTCCTTCCGCTGCAGCTTTACCACCACCACCTCCACCCCCGCCACCTCCTCCTGTTTTGATTACGAAATCACCTACCAAAAACCAGACCAATGCAACATCAATGAACTCTTCCAATGATGACGGAGGGGATTTACGGTCTTCTTTGATGGCCGCCATTAGAGAAGCTGGAGGTAGTGGTAAGGCTAGTCTGAAGTCAGCACAAGATCGCAAATATGAAGCAAAGAAAAAGAAACAAGATGAAAAGGAGAAGACCATCATCACAAATGACCTGCAAGAAGGTGGAGATTTAATGGCCGACCTTAAAAATACATTGGCTATGAGACGACGAGTGTGTAGTTCATTTACATTTTGCTTGCATCAATAAATTTAATAAAATATCAATAATAATAACGACTTTATTCAAAATTTTAGGGAATTTCCGGAATTCAAGATGGCCAGAAAAGAGCTCCCGCAGGAGTCGGCGAAATAATGCTTAGCCTTGCTTCAGCTATCCCAACAATTGACAACTCTCTGGAATCATCCGCTGGTCCAAACGGAGGATCCGACGAAGATGACTGGGACTAGTGAAATAAAGTGGTATTCCTTTGCCAAATTAGATAAGTTATATGCATATATATATGATATGTATGGTTCAAATTATATTATTAGTAATCCTTCTTCCAACCTAACAAAACCACAAACAAACACAACAATCTGTGATTTTCTATCGTCAATCCTTGCACGAAGAATCCTTCGGAATTTATTGAACACAATCGAAACTTATATTTTGAATTTTTGGAATGCGAAAATTTCAGGAAAAAGAAATTGTGTTTATGATGATATGTTAAGCATTTACACTTGCCTATATTATATGTAAGTAGATTAATACCAAAGAATTTAGATTGTATACTATTTATTAATTATTAATATAAAGATATATTATACATGAGGTGAAAGTAGATGTGTCAGCCGCATATACGTTGCTACATTCAGTGCAAATAAATTGGTTGATTTTTCACAAATATTTTAATGTTTTATTTGATTTTTACATCTTTTTTATTTAGATACATATACATAGAGAGTTTCTATCGATTACTATCAAAGTAGCGTACATATATTGATCACATTATTTTTTCGAGATTATTTGCTTCCACGTTTTTCTTAAACAGTGATATTACTACTTTTTTCATATATTCTGCATCTATAAACAACATATTTAGTTATGCGCCAGTATTTTCACTTTTGCAATGTTGCAATTGTGTGTATATGCATATTAACATGTTTTATTACCATCCTGGAAGCTCACTTGGTGTACAAGTTGTACAGTACAACATAAAAATCTTTCCTTATCATTTTTTCTGAATTGGGTATCACGGTTTAAAAAAGTAATAGTGTGGTAGTTGCGGTAATTACTGTAAATCGATCTGTTTAGCAATCAAATCGGCAATGTTCATTCTTATTCAAAAACCCTTACCCTTACAACAGCCCAACTCTTTTCTTGTAGCAAGTGAATTATACATAAATTAAAAAGATATTTAAAAATTGTTATATATACCCTCATCGTTAGCCCTTTACCCTTTCCCACAAAAATATCTAGCATGTTAAAATGTATGTTTCACATCATTTATCATATAATCACAAGTGTTTTATTTTCTTTCTTCCTAACACATAATATTATACAGTATAGTAAATAAAGTCAAAATTAAAAGCACTCTGCAAGACTATTACAGAAATATTCTGGAATACATGCATTCTCCATTTAAGTATCGAATCTTTCCTACCTTTCCAAATGCAAGTGAATTATCTTATAGCACCTTGCATCATTCTTTTAATCAACGAATATCTCATGTTTGGTTGACTAGATGGGAGGTTTTGAGGCGTAATTTCCTTTACGAAGTTATAAATATTTTTAGTCTGTAATTTTTTTGAAACACATGAAAGCTGCCAATTTTAAAAAATAATGAAGAAATGAAAGAATGTGTGGTTAGTAGCACTGCAATCCAAGTCACTGTTTTTCTTATTTAAATCTAAACTTGTGAAACAACCATTCCAAAAATTTTAAATGGAGAGATCAAACGTAGAAATACAAAAAATACAATTTAAGTGTGTGTTTTCTTTCTTTTTTAAGTGTGCCTGCACACACACACACATTTAGAAAATAAGTATAATCCTATTAAAATTATTTCCAAATATTAAGCTTTGGTTAAAATAGAACAAAACCTAGCTCTCTATGAGAGATTCAGTTCTAAAAAGTAATTATATAGACAGTTGTTAATAATTAAAATAACTACCTAGTATAAACTGAAAATCTAAAATTAGAAATTTGCTTGCCACTGATTGGACAAGTTCATGCATGATGTCAATTATGTTACAAAATAAGCTATATTCTTGTCCGCTATAAAACAATTACGATAACTATATACATACATAAATATACATTACATCCCAAAAGGTTTAACAGTTCGTACGTGTCAGTACAATTTTTAAACTAAATTTCACTTTACACAAGTACAAATCATATTTGACGCTTGGAAAATGAACGCTGAAGGAACACCATGGATGGGGTTTTCTATTGGATTATTAACAAGATTTTAGCGTGTATGTTGTTTATTACTTAGCTTTGTATTACTGTATTGTTATTGGTTTCAAAAATAAGTTTTGTACACATGCAAATAGAAGATTCAAATCCGTTTAACGGATTATGAAGGAAACGATGGAGAGACAAATTTTGTTTTTACATACATACCTACAAATTATATGGCATCAAAGAATAATTGGCAAGGGAAATTATTATACAACGTTTATATTTAGACACCGCAGTAAGATGTGTACGCTTGGAGCATTTCGTTATCTCTCAAATAATGCCTCACAATAGTGGTCACAGGTTTCGGATCCAGATCAGCCACCCCAATTCTAACTCTATGTGTCTTTTCCATTAAATCTTCAACAATTAAATCAGTATCTTTGTAGAAGGATCCAGTGGAAGAAGTTGAATCTTTTGTAGTAGCTGTTGTGATATGGTCTCCTGATGCCCCTTCTCCTGGTGCTTGGGACAATCCCTCTTCAGAGGAATTATTGTTTGTGGGAGAAAAGGTCACCATAATGGAACAGTCTTTTGCTGTAGCTGCCAACAAGTACATTTCTGTTGCCATTCGTTCACATTCCGAGAGCCAACACAAGTTATCTATTTCATCCAGCCACTTTTCGGAGCTCAAGCAAGATGCGCTTGGACATTCATAGGAGACTTGGCGATGAGAGAATTTGGGACTAGGGGACATAATCTTGGTAGGCGTCTTGTGGCTCTCAAAACCTTCAAGTCCGCCAGTTATTGTGTCCTCTTCTTCTTCCTCTGTGGAACAAGTGTCAAAGCCCTCTTCAAATGACTCAGTGTCTGACATTCTTTCCGTTTCTGTTCCACTATCTACAAAGCTGTCGAGCTCATCTCCAGTGAGTACAACGTTCAGTCTCGGAGTCATCTCCTCATCTTCATCATCATCGCTCTGGAGTTTGGAATCATTGGATGACATGATTTTTGAGGATGACCATCTATTCCTCCCAGCTGCTGTTTTAATATCCTTTTCCCAAGAACAACTATGAACTGGGCAAATCTTTTGGTAGATCTTGTAAATAGAGGCGGAATCTCCTGGGAATGCACCCTTTTGTCTCTCTGCCAGCTTCTGAATTTCTAAAATTCTTGAAAGAATGCATCCTTCCGGAAGAGGAGCTGCTTCGTCGTTGCAGGACTCTCCAAAATTTTCTTTTTCATATATTCCAAAGGATGAGGATGCCAAATTATTGCTGCTGTTACAGTCTTTTGGCTGAGGTGCCTTGGATATAATTTTTTCATAAAGCTGAGATGGAGGGGTGTGGCTAAGTATTTTACGGAGTTGTTGCGTGATCTTATTGAATGTATCGTTACTCTGTTGGCACTTTGACAAGTCCGGAATGTATGTCGGTTTCAGAAGGGCAACACAAAGGAGATAGACAAAGCTGTTAAGCGTACTATAAACAAGAAAATACAACAATTCATTAGAATATACCAAATTTACCGACCGATTTAACTTTCTCTGCCCATTTTTTATGGCAAACATATTTATTTACCTTGGCGCTTCAGCATTGTGAAGGGAAGCAGTCTTTTCGGCACAGCCCATCCATCTATTTAAAACAGTCTCAAGAGATTCGTCGTTGGTTTCGCCGTATACAAGTTTTCCGTCCTGTGAAGAGAACAAAAATTCACATGTTGTCCATTAAAATACTAAAGAGTGCATGCTGCCAGCAACAGAAGTTATGTTACAGAAGTACTAAATGCTGTCTTACACAAAAGACGCGAAAGTTGTTTTGAGGGTTAGCAATGAGTGCTGTAACTGCTTCTATCATTCTTTGAGGATTACTGCAAACACAGTAGGAAAAAACATTTCATGAATGTCCATGACCTCAGTGTATAATATCAGAGGATTAGCAACTAAGCGCCACAATAAATGAGTTCATTTGCAAAATGAGAGTGAAATAAAGCATTTTATTGTTACCCGGAAAACAAGTCTAGTGGGCAGTACGACGTTCTGGATGATATCTTTGCTCGCTTCAGCTGAAACATAAAACAAGCAGTTAACACTAGAATACTTTGTCGTAACAAAAATCTCAGAGATATAAAAAGAGATTCACAGTTGCATATGGCTTAAAAGTATTCTGCTTTGTCAAGTTATCTTCTAGTGCAATTGATGCATTTTTACGTCCCACTAACCTTTAAAAATTGGTTCAAGCAGTAGGTACACAAGTTTGGCAAGTCTCCACCACAGCTCCGCATAGAACTGGGCCACCAGCCTTGTTTCGGCTTGATTTCCACACATATATCGACGCTACTTGAGGGATAAGCGTGAATCCGGGCAAAATCACTGTGAGATGTGGCATATGGTACACGAATTTCTTTGTGTCGACGATGAGCTGACGGAACAAAAAAAAATTAGCTTCGCAAAAATCTTCTCGAGTTATTTGGATTGGGGCATTGTGAGACAATGTTTTCTCATTTCTCTTACCTGGTCTAACTCCATAAAGCATGCCATTCAGTCGAGAAATCTGATCTTGTGACAGCTGAATTGCTTTCACCGAGCCTACAAACTCTGGTCCTATAAGTGGTCCAAATACTCGATTGGCAAAAATAACTTCTCGTTCTACCTTCCTCCTGTGCCTTGAAAAGTCACTTATCGGCTCCCCAACATGCACTTTGGACAGTCTAATCACACGCTGCTCCTGTTAACACAATACACAGAGAAATGAATTATCATCCATCACTTCATGAGATTCCAATCCATGCAATCTCTCTTCGCCCCCTTTCCTCTACAAAAATTTCATTCTTCCAAATAGAAATGTACTATTTTTCAGACAAAACTTACATTTTCCAGAGCCACAACCACATTGGCGTTCCCTTCACCCCTGTACTTCCACACATGATTGAAAATGTTAATGGGTTCCAAGCATGTGGGCATATCACAGCTCTTCGTCATGTCCTTGATAACCTGCGAAATCAACATGGATAGTGTGCTAAGGGCATTTTTCTCTCTTGCAATGACCTTCCATTCCGCTGCTGCTGCTGCTTCCAAACACTTATCTTCACTAAACTCTCGTGTTCTTCTGCTACGGCTATAGATTACCAGTTTTACTGAATTCATATTGGGTACCGATAACTCAGCGGAGACTTTCATTCATTTAACTTTTATAACTTTACTATAAACAAAATGTACACACACGCGATGATGTCAGCGGAACGTTCAACGATCACCGAGTCTCTCTTTTTTATACTCAATCAATGAAAAAGTTATGTCCTGATTGCCTCACAACTCAATTTCTTCTTGCTCAATTGATACAAAATCACAACCTACTCCTTTTTTAATGACTTTCTGAAGAGCAAAGTATAAATAAACCAATCAAAAAAGGAGCTGAGCCTTTGTTATACTTTTTGTAAAGAGATTTGTTTGTTTAATTTTTGTCTTTTTTTAAAATCTTTTCTGCATATGAAGAATTTTTTTAAAGTTTGATTTTATTAAAGATTTTTTAAATTTCTTTTCCTTTCTGAATGGCAGTGCAAACTCTTTTACGAGAGATTCACTTGAGTGTTGCATGCAAATATATGTCGCGTCTTTTTATGAGCGTGGTTCTCTTTTCCATTCACTCTTTCCTTTCTTTCTTTCTCTGCCTCTCTCTTGCTCTCTCTCCTCTCTTCTCTCTCTCTCTATCAGTCTCACAGATGAGCGGTGGTGACAGTGGCACAACAAAGACTGATATTGGGAAACGTCTCCCTTTATATAGACATACTGTTTAACCAGGCAAGAGGACATCATGTTGGCAGTACTGCTATTCATGTTATTAACGTTTAGGGTGCCTGCCTGATACATTCTCTTAATGAGATAAATATTAGATCACACAGATTTGTCACAGTGCCGTTTTCTGCTTCACATTGTGACATACAAAAGTTATGTGGAGGTATTTACTTTACATTTGGTATATACATACATTTTCATACACTATTATACCCCACAAGCATGAAAAATAAGAATGGCAATGTTTATGCATAGTGATTCTGTTCTGCTGATGATGTGATGACGGTGAGGCTATTTTCATGGAAAAAAATACATTTGGGATATTAGGATTTTACTTGTTACTGATTTCGTTTATGACGATTGTGATTGTGATGACGGCTTTTTTAAATGACAAATGATGAGTACAGAACTACGACGTCACCTTTCCCTCATCTCTCGTCTTCTGCTTGTCTGTATCTGTGTGTAATGAGTGGATGTGTATTTTTACGGAGGAAAACATTTGAAACACAGGATATTGAAGTTGACACGCTATTTTATGAGTAGATAGATACATACATTGTGTTTGAACATTTTGTGCCGTAATGTGATGACTAATTGTTTAAACTTAAGCCGCGTGCACTAATCACTTATGACTTGTGCCCATAAATGAAAACATTAGGATGAAATCATTTTATGGTAGTGAATCAGTTTAAAAAATACAAATATATATTTTACAATCGTCATTATGCTTTTTTAAGTGTTTTTGGGGAGTAATGAGACTTGTAAAAAAAGTCGCATGCGTCAGGTACATAATTAGAACTGTTTGCCCAATTTATATCATTTCCTAATAATTTCGTGTGCTAATAGTTCATCGTTCTCTTAAGCAATTTTCTACTAAGTTTAACAAATGCACATAATTGGAAGAAATTTGGATGACGGTATTCTTGTACGCATTTTGCAAGGGATATGCCAAATGTAAACCCGATTGAAACAAAAATAAATGTGTCAATTTGAAATCGCAAAGCCGGTGAACTTTTATATAAAGTTTAATGCTCTTTGTCCACAATCTTGAGCGATGATCTAATATCATAAAAACGCCTCCGATCCGATACATACTACGATGATAATAATGTCTGCATGAATAACATGTTTCTGTGTGTAGGTATGTATGCATGTGTATAGTAACCGAAATCAAATCAAAATAAAAAATAACGTTTGGTTTTATGCATAAACTTTTACGTTTCTAGATTCTCTACATAGCGAATCTAATTTGTTGTTTGTCTGTCTGATGTCTAACATTCCGGTAAACCATTTATCGTTTTTTTGTTGATACTTATTCTGATTGGTAACACCAACAAGTGCATGAACGGTTACGCTTAATTGTGAACTTCTATTGGCTATTGCGATAATTATTTTAACTTAACGAGGAAGGTCCTTCAATAGTTTTAATTGTTCGTACATAACGCATGCCAGCAATAACTTAGTTCTTTGCATGTCTGTCAAATACGGTATAACTACGCATACTTAATGGGTTATTGTTTTGACTACAAATTGCTACACATGTGAAGCCTTTTTATTACATGTTTACTTGTTGCAATTGATAAAGTCCTATTTTCGGTTTTAAACCCGTCCCCCAATTTTTGCTGAAACGTTTCGTATCGTATTCACAATTATCTTTTTTTGAATATTTTAATACGACTCAATTTTGCAAACAAAAAATAATCATGAATCCGATGCTCATCACGTTCGTTAGTAAATAATGAACAAAAAAGTGGCTGCATGCATTATTGTCTGGAATCTTTATTGGTGTTTGATTTCTTTCAAGGTTTTAACACGTTTGACTTGGATATGTAGGTATGGCGTGAGCGGATGCTGATGGAATAAAATGAAGTAAGATAAATAGAGTGCAACAACTTTACATTTGTGACCACTACCGATAATTTTGATAACACATTTTGTTGCAATCAAACTCATTATCGTAAACTTGAATTAATTAAGGGAGATGAAATTAATGTAAACTACTCATTTTTTGGGGTTAAATTTCAATATTCATAAAATGAAAATTGATGAATTGGCAAATACCTACTCTATTTCCAGGCAATCAAGGAGTGTATACTTCAGTGTTTTTTGGATCGCTTCGTAAATGATAGATGCATGCTCATTGCACGGTCAAGTTTGCTCTTTTCCCCCAGGAATCATAGTCTGCATTCATTTTGATATCACAATGATGACGTGGTTTGTCCCGCTAATTATTTTTGAGATAAATCTGCCCTTTAATTAAATTGTATCTTTATATGTCATTAAATATAAAGTTGTTGCCTTAAAACGATACATGTAAGCAGCTGAACTAGCAAAGTTGTTTCTCAGATAACTTTTACAGAAATATTGATCGTATGGAAGTAAAAAAAACGCTGCATCATAAACATTATAGTTAAAAGTCAGACAGACACGTCAAACGTTATTTATAAACTTTTATCCTTACTACCTAATACCCTGCGCAACTTGCGAAGAAGACATACACACATGCATTCTATCTTAACGTGTTTTTTAAATGAAATATCATTCATAAAATGATCATAATTCATAATCATAGCTTAAAAAATATGCACAGTTGTCAATTCACTTTATTTTAGGTGTAAAATCGTGAATTGTGTGAAAAGAGAGAAAAGATTGAATGGAACCAACTACCTAATTATACCCACGAGGAAAGTGGAATAAGAGATTTCATATGAGCACGACCACCGGTGATGATGGTCAGAGAAATGATTTTTTAAATTTATATGCTGTCATCAATCATCGTTTGAAAATGGGTTAAAATTTTTCCACATTATGTCATACCAACATCTCCTTGATTATTTCGAAGATGATAGTAATGGGTAGCCTGATTTAACAAAAAATATTATCTCATCCTGCATTATTGATGTTTTTGCTTGCTGGTGATTACCTAAACATACCAGTTCGCTGTGGCTGTATTGGTCAAAAAGAATTCATCTCACCAACAACATAATAACTACGCTAATCAGATGAAACTCAAAGAGAACCCAAAGTACAAAAAAATTGTTACAGTAAATGCAAAAAATAAGGTGAACTTGTGAGATTTTTCCTTGAAAATCCTCCAAGTTTTTTTGGGGGTTACATCAAAGTTAATCTGGAAAATTACTCGGAAAATTTAGTCTACGTAAACGCGAAATGTTAGTTTTTGGCTTTTCAGGTGGTTGTGATAATGATATAGTGAGGGCGATTCGATTGGTAGCACACACATAAATACATACATACGTGCACATAAGTTATGATATTACAGTCATGAATTTCGTTGATCAATCCAGCATCAGCAGAGGTATTTCAATAAAACATCCGGTGTGTGCGCTTTTTTGGTTTGAACCAGACTTTTATTCTCGCCAAGAAAAAATGATAAGATCGTGTTACGAAATCCCTTCTTAAAAAAGAACATTAATTTCCGCTGACGATGAATGACTATTAAATAAAAATAATCGGGTTAGCCAATGTAAAGTATCTTTTTTCCTGCTGTATGCTTATGTCAACAAAAGTAGCAGTTTTAACCTGATATGGTATGATGATACTTTGCAAGTAAAAGCCGTATGAATAAATAGTGGAATGCGCGTGTGCCCGCGTTCTCGATTACAAAATCACTCGAAATCAAACCACATTCAACATTGAAAGGAAATTGATGCCGACACCAACCAGGCTACTTTCTTTGAAAGTTTGGTTGATTTGCAATGAAAATTAGATTTCTCTCGACTGTTCCATGGAAATGGTCACACTCATACGTCAACGTCAACATATTTATATATGCATATTATGTGCTTGTTTCATGAAATCCTACAACACAACCACGAATCAATTATCGAAGGTGACACAATGCGTATGTTTTCACCTTCCATTCTACGCCAAGATCATCCAAGACCCTCACAACAAGAAACTTTGTACACGTATGTATTTATTACGTAGATGAATCGATTCATCGTAGTTATAATTTTAGTTTGTTTGTCTGTCCGTCTGTCCGTCCGTCCGTC
>JAQFXM010004560.1:0-16863 GCA_034693345.1 Entomobrya multifasciata
AGTCCTTGGCATTGAATTCCTAATCACAACAACAGCACAATAAAGACAAAGTCACTAGGTCTGCTGTTGTGACATGATATTTTTATTGGAAATTAGAAATCTAATTTATAGATATGCAAATGTCACTGTTTCGTACATCTGTTTCTAGACATAAAAAATATTTCCAAACGACATTGGATTTTTATGTTAGTTTTTAACATGAATGGTTCAAAGGGTACTAGTTTTGCATTGAATATAAGTACAATGTTTACTAATTCTGACAAATACTATGAAATAAATCTAATAAACTGAAAATACATGCAAATTATCAATCAAATTATCACAACGTAACGTGTCATATTGTAGGTCATGGTAAATGATTTCTAACGGGAACATATATTTATATAAAAGGGAAGTAGTGGATGTAGTTCAGTATCAAATCAGATTGAACACAAAATTAATATCAAAGGAAATACATGCAAAAAATGAAGGGGTTAAAGATAATTTTGGTTGTTTCTGTTGGGGCAATCTTAGCTTCTTCAGTTCCAGTAGAAGAGCAAGAAAAACGTCTCATAAAAACGAGTGAAGACGAAGATCCTAAATGGCTTACAGAGGATGAAATATTTGGCTTGATTCAAAAGCAGCAAAATTTTATTGACCTTACGGACCACCCAGACATGCCAACTAGAGTGAAACCACAAGATGTTGATACATCAGGTAAATTTCAAATTGCTTGTTTTGAAAACTTTAAATCACACAAGTAATTTATCTTATTTAAAAATCCTTTTCATTTTCATAGCCATTCCTAGTGAAATTCAGTACCCAGAGCAAACCAGAACTGTTTTGCAGGCTGTTGATGGATCCCGTGTTGAAGACTTCATTAGACATTTCAGCAGTTATCATAACCGATACTACAAAGCCAGAACTGGAACGCAGTCCCAAAAGTGGTTACTGACCCAGGTTCAAGAAGCCTTAAAAGATTACAATGGAAATAGTTCTGTAGAAGAGTTTGAACATGCCTGGTCTCAGAAAAGCATTGTTGCAAGGATTGTTGGAAATGATCCTGACCTCAAATCTGAAGTGATCATTCTTGGAGCTCATCAGGTAATGAATAGGAAGTCAAGATAATATTCAAAATGGGATAAGCGATTTATTCTAAAGCCTGTGCATTTGTATGGAATTGCAGGATTCCATTAACATGTTTGGAGGCGCTTTTAGAGCACCAGGAGCTGACGATAACGCTTCTGGGTCGGCTACCGTTTTGGAAGCACTTCGATCCGTCGTTAGTAGCCGCTTCGCTCCTAAACGAACTGTGGAGTTCCATTGGTACGCTGCTGAAGAAGTTGGTCTCCGAGGTTCAGCCGCCATTGCTCAACTTTACAAGAACCAAGGTGTTAATGTCGTTGGGATGGTTAACTTTGACGTTGTGGGTTATCAGGATCCAAGATATAACGAGGTTGGCATTTACACTGATAATGCTCATCCAGTCCTTGTTCAGTTTCTTCGAATTCTAGTTGACGAGTACTTGGAATACGGAAGGCGAGATGAAACATGTGGATATGGTAAGATAACGCCATTCGATTGTAATAGCTTTTAGTTGTGATAGCTAATATGCGATAAACCTTCTGAACATGATATTTGACAAATATCATTGTGTTATACAGGCTGCTCTGATCATGCCTCTTGGACCAATTACGGTTATGCTGCTGCAATGCCTGCAGAGGTTACACTTCATGTACGTTTTCACATGTATTGAAATATTTTATTTTACATACGTGAATAATCATGAATAGTATCTTACTATAATAGATTTACTGATAAAAAATCTTGTACTTTATAGCCTATGATGCACACCGGAAACGACAACTATCAAGGAGTCGGGTTCACTCAAGTAAAAGAATTTTGTAAATTGGCCACCGCTTTTGTTGTAGAGTTTGGTGTTCCAAGTGACACGAAATAACTCTTATTCTACGTTTGCAAAATTGGAAAATTACTTTTATTAAAAATATCGATTTAATAAATAAATTGATATTTCTAACTCTAAAAACATTCAATGTCACGTTCATCTATAATTTCTATTGTATCAAATTTCTCAAGTTGTTTTTCATACATTTCAAAAATCTTCTCTTTGATGGTCTTATGTAAAAAGTTTGCACAAAGTGTATCGTACTTTCCATCCGCAGAAGATGATTTAAACCAGGCATTACGATATGCGGTCCAGAAGGAAGCTTTCCCATATTTCTCCACAAACCATTTTACATCTTGATCAAAAACGACTTCGCCACTCTTGTTAATCCTGCAAATTGAATAGCATTAGTTTTAATCTGATATATCTTCAGAATATACACATGATTCATAAAAAGAGAAAAAATTACTTGTAAGACGCGTAGCAGGGTCGGATACACGTGCTGAATAATGCTTGATTAGCAACAGTTCGTTGAACATAATTGATGAGACGAATGTGATTAAGTACTTGATACATTTCAAGTCTGTTTTTCATTGCCTGTTTAAATTTGCATTCATTGAATGTGTAAACTTTAAAAAAATACTTTCGAGTTACATTCAAAGTATAATTCAATATTGTTTTCATGTCATTTGAAATGCCATTTTTACCTTTATCTTGTCAACGACAACTCCTGTTACCAAATTATAAAACGTGATCGGTAAAATTATCACAAATAAAATGAACATCACAAGACTCAAAGTCTCAAAGCCCCCCATTCCTTCTCCTACCAAGCCGGAATCCGATGTTGTGCCATTGTCACTGTCCACCGTTGTTCCATTTTCGTCATTATTTTTGTACTCCTCAAAAATCTCCGTGTATTCAAGTTCTCCTGTCATCATAACCAATGTTCTGGTGAAAGCCCATATATTGTCAGAAGGAAAGTCCTAAAGACAATACACATGAGTTTACTATATAAGCAAATTAATTGCCACAGTATTGAGTATCATGTATATAAGCTCATGTATTCATGCTTACGTGGGGTAAAATTTGATGAAAAGCCTTAAGAAATCCTACTATAATGGCTGCTACACAGAACAATGATTGCAGAATTTTTTTGAGTGTCTGGAATGATTAAAATGAAATGCTTTCAAAGTGATATAAATATTGGATTCGCAAAGATTCAATTGTGAAATTGCGTACCTGAATCAGATACTCCACTTGGATTCCAAATGGTAAGTATATGATTCCTAGATTTCGCCAAACGAGAATAAATGAAAGCAATATTCCGCTCTAAGAACCAAACCAAAGTGAATTTTTACAGTTTACATGATTACGATTAGTTAATAATAGTAAGATCATGACCATGAGTAAAAGCTATTTTACCGCTGCACAAATTATGTCCAAATTATTTGGAGGGTTCCCCTTCATAACATCAATAGATTCCAAGCAAGGTCTGTAGACTGCCCCGCAAGTAAAAATAATTTGCAGCAATGACAACTTTGTGTTCATTTCAGCAGCAAGAAGACGCTTCACGCATGCTTTTAAGAGTATTAATTCATTGAAACCGTGAAGTAAACTCATAACTGCCAATATCCATGCTGCAACAACTTGACTTGTTGGAAATTTGTTTTCCGTTTCGGAAAATGCGTATGGTATCAATATCCAGTAGGAAGCCAACCAAACCATCTTTACGGATTAAAGAGAACAATTTTCTATGCATGTAGAAAATACATAATTGTTTTTTAAAATATAATTTTCAAAGCTTCAATTCGTTTTACATTTGTGAAGAACCAAAGAATTTTATAGAAAAACATATTCGTCCACACTGCATGAAGAGCACATTGTGTTACAGGGTGAAGTAATATCTTTTCTTGAATTTCTTCAGGCCAATTTTTTGCATAACCCAGATATTTCATCTCAGAAACCGCTTTGCCTTCTTGGAAAGGTCTGCTTAATGCTGTAATTATACTATTTTGTAGTAAAACAGAAACATGAATATCTTATTCCAAAAATAAAGATGCGTATGCCAGTCTCCTCCGTAAAAAATCGCATTTTTATACCTTAAATCTGTTACAAACATAACTTTGTTTTCAGTGCTATTTTCCAGATCAATTCGAATGGATTTATCAAACAAAAACTGTAATGCTTCTGGGGTGTACTTGTACACTTGTTTCAAGTTGTACACTTCCTGATCATTGTCCTTTCCAAGAAACCTGTTCAATATGGAATAAAATTTATTCTGTTATTTCCAATTAACTCAGACATATCTCCAATCGCTTACCACAGGCCAAAATTCTTCTTGGCTTGGTAAAGATTCTTCAACAAAAATTCAACGGTTTTGGTGGATGTTGATCTGCAAGACAGACTTAATACAGTGGATTTTGTGCCTAAAGGGTATAAAAGACAAGTTTTTGAATAATTGAAGACATTCCTAGATAAATTCTTATAAAAGATGGAATTCAAGCTTGCATGCAAAACAAACATTTTGAAAATACCGTCTTCCTCTTCGTAAGAATCCCATATAAGATACTCCCTGAACAGATCTTGCGGCTCTGAACTTTTAGCAGAAAAGATTTTCTGTACTAATTCCCAGTTTGCCAAAATTTTGACACATTTTTGGCTTTTGAACCGCAAAGCTGTAGTACACAACCGTACATTAGATCATAAATATTTATGCATGTAGTTCATTCATTTCAATACTTTAAATTAGTAGTTCATTCAAACCTTTTTGAGCTGCATAGTGAACTGCCATTTTTCCATATGCGTCTTTTATAGTCAAGTCAGCGCCACCTTGATCGACTAATATTTTGACTAATTCCGGAAATTCCGATATAGTAGCCAAGTGTAGTGCTGTTCTCTTGTGTGCATCACTTGTCACTTCGTTTATTCCATTCAAATCCATAAAATCGATAAGGATGACCATCAAATCTTGTACATTCTTCATTTGGTTGGCGTCTGAATAAATTTATGATTTATGTTTATGGCATAATGTCAGTTTCACTATGAATATGTGTGCAATGTACATAAGTATATTCATCATTGGTTGATTAGAAATTATTACCAGCATTTTGATCCTCTCTACTGCATAAAAGATGTAAAGGTGTCTTCTGGCCAATATAATTTACGATCTCTTTGCTACAATCGTAGGATAACAACCATGTCAATTTTGTAGCTACCCTTGCATTGACGTTTTTGGGCACTTTGGTGCACAGGATATGAATCGGGGTGGATCCTTTCACAGTTCTTTTGTTTCGGAGAATATCTTCAACGAGATTATTTTTCTCCATAACTATCAAAATTGATTTCATACATTCCACTGCTTCGGGCATGCCTGTAAATTTAATGATGTTCTCCGATAATGATTTTTGTTAAAGATAGAAAGACGTACATATATTTATCAAGCAACGAACTGTTTCTGGCAGCGATATGAAGAGGAGTGTTCCCGTCATTGTCTTGGATAGATATTAAACTTGGGCATACTGTCACCAGTTTTCTCACAAAAAGAACAAATCCATTTTCAACTGCTGTGTGAATCGGACGTTTCTTCTGCTTTCCAGTTGGCATGTAAAGTAGCTTTTCCAGTCTGTCTTTAGACACGTAATTTTCGAAAACGTCATTATCACCTTCAATATCGAATCCAAAGGCTGTCAAAATTTCGCCTTTTCGCTCCGCTGCAAATGACAGATGAACAACAAGCAGTAGAAAAATGCCAATTGATCCCTTTTACTTGAATTATTTATGCAACAAAAATAATTTGTTTTGACTCACGTTGACTTGCTATAACATGGAATACATTTCTCCCGTTGTTGTCACTTTCAAAAATGACTTCTGAATGTCTTCCCAAAAGATTTTGAATCTTTTCTAAATGATTTGAAATATCTTTATATTCTGATTCAGTTTTTCGAATAAGTTTACAGATATCGTGAAACGGTTGAATGTTTCTGCTCAAGTTCTCCATTTCAATTTTGACGTGAGTGTTATTGTCACCATCACCATCCATTTTGTGAAAACTTTTTATATATTGAACTATAAAAACTATATTTTTTATATTTTATAGACTATATATATTTTTTAAATTCAACTGGGTGCAACTAAATTTTAAAACGTAAATATTTTCAGTCCTTGGTCGGTCTTAAGTAAGACAGCGCAGTTCAATGTCGTCAATTTATGGTTAAAACTTAGTTAAAAACGTCAGCTAAAACTGTATTGAATTGAAAATGAACTACACGAACAAAACATTTCCGAAAAGACTCAAACACAAAATGTGATCATTTTTTCTCTTGAAAGAAAGCAGAAATAACATTTTTCCATATTTAAAGTTTGTTTAGGATTCTGCTACTGCTCGAGCAGTTACATTTTTTATCATCATCGAGTTGTTGTATGAATCATTATTTTAAGCCACATGCATTACTCATATAATATTCCATGAGTATTTTAATGCCGGCTTCAGATGTAAATAAATAAAACGATAGTGGGAATCTGTTTAGTTTAGGAACACCAGTAGTAGCAGTGACGATATGCCCACAATCCATAATGTACAAGTGACAAATAAATGATAAATTGGGCCATTCTAAAAAGAAACAGAACGATAATAAGAGCGAAATTCATCTATACAGCAAACAACCAAAGAAATAAGATATTATTGGTTCGTAGCAGCCAAGTCCAAGTACTTCTGTTGTGCAATATGGGTTCGTCATTATGACTTAAGCCGCGCAAGATTATTACAAAAAGATTAACTTAAAAGGTTGTGGTTAATGTTATCACCAAAAGACGTTTATATAGATGTGATGTAGTCGCATGTATGCACTGCCATAATTTGGTTTCATTACATATCATTCCGTACATTTCAAGCTACTATAACACAATCATAATCTAGTTTCGTCTTCCCTTTTTTACTGTATTCATACATGCATATATGCCAACTAATTAAAACTAATATCTTCTCAAGGATGTGTTTCTTTTATGGAACTTATCCCTCATAAGTTTGTACTCTTGACTTTGCTTTCTTTTCAATGGTCGTTTGACAATTTATTTCAAAGTTTTACTCTGTCTATTACAAACACAAACTGTTTGAATTCATTCGGCAAAGTATGAAATAGTCGCGCTAGGATTAAGTATGAAATACTGAAAACAACGTTTTCATTCAATGTCTGGACGAAGGGGGTTAATATGTCGATGATGTTTGTATGACTAATGTTGTCGAGACTACTTTCACCTTTTATGAAATATCATTGATATTACTCAATCATATAACAGTTAAAAATAGAACAGTAATCGTCCAAATTCCAAATATCTTCCAAGTATCATGATAACACATCCCGAATCCTTTGGCCAATAAAGTTGAGAAGGATATTATTTTTGTAAAAGAAGCTCTTAAAATCCAACAAAGCAGTATGTCTGGTGCTACAGATTCATCAGGTAATCCTCACAAACCCCATACAGGCTCAGGACCCCATCCTCCTGAAAATGAAGATGCAAATATAGCTGCTTGTGAAATATACAGACTAGCTGGAGACATAGTGTCAATGGAAAGGCTAGGATGTGAAGACATACCTGAAGGAGAACACCACGGTCCCTTAAAAACTATTCCGCTTTCAGGAGGCAGAGCCCATGAAATCGACGAATCGATATCCAGCTCTCTAAAGTATTTAATGATCTCTATCCTTTTGCTTATTGCTACAATGGCAATACTTGCCTGTTGCTGTCAAATGTACTCGAGGATTTCCAGCAGGAGAGAGATTCTTCAAAATGCATTCCGAGCCAGGCTGGCAAGCACAAATTTAGGTAGTTCGTATGCTGGAAAACGCAGTTGTTGTTGTACCGGTTTGACTGGAAGACCTACACCAGCTCCTACAATAACTCCTAATTATCGTCCTTTTCAACCCAGTAGTTCAGGGAATTGTGGTTGTGGTGGGTCAACTTTTAACAGGGCGACTTTATTCAGTCCGCAGCCTCCACTGGGGCCAGTGGGGCCAGTGGGACCACCACCGTGCGACTGCACTGTAAATATAATTTGAAGGGCTTTGTGCAAACAAATCTATAATAATTAAAATTTGCCAGTAAACGTATCAATTATTTTACACACACGACAGCGGATATTGTTTCCAATTTTTACTTCTTTTAATTGCTTTCATGAAAATACAGATTTTTGTAAGTGTGAAATATAAATTCTATTCTTTAATTTCGTTTTGACATAAAACGTATTTGGTATGAAATATATTGCATTTTATAAGTACCATCATATCACAATGAACCTTGTACGATTGTTTTCTCCAAAATTGCATATCTTTTGGCCATGTTGTCATAAATCTAAAAAATACATGCAAAGTTGTATAAAGCAACACACAGCAAACGTTACAAATCGTCAAAAATCCAAAAGCCAGTAAAATTACCTCTTTGGCATCTCTGTGTGGATCGCAGACTTTTTTAAATGAAGCTTTGTCTCCAACAACATCTGCATATGAGGCGCCCTCGGCCAACGCATGTTTGACTCTATAGCAAGCACCTAAATCTGCAGAGCTTGATGTTTCCTGTACACATAAAATCAATTAGAAAATCATTTATCATTTTCGTCATAAAAATCAATTTAAATGATCAAATCCACCTACCTGAACATACACCGGTGCGTTAAACACATCAGACAACACTTGCAAAATATTCTCGTTGCTTGATGCCCCACCAGTCGCTAATATTTTTGAGTTTTTATCTATAGAGAAGTAAAATTATATTTATTCATTGTCCGTCTGAAAACTACATTTTTAAATTCAAAAATTCAAATGCTTGTTCACTTGTTGTGCATCCTATTTTCTCTGCATGAATTCTCCTGGACAAAAATTGTCCCTCGACCAGAGCTCTTACTTCAACTTCTTTACTTGTAAATTTAGTTAACTTATTTCCTTCTTTATTGAAACGGTGGTCTCCATCTAAAAATAATAATAAAAAGCAAATCATGATAAGCATGAGGTTGAGGGTTTGCTCAGGAGCAGGATTACATTTGTCGCGTGCTTACTTTTAACTTTTGGAATGATTTCCCACAAGTCATAGTACATGCCAATATTGCCAAAATTGCCTCTTGGAGTAGAATTCAACAATTCGTTAAATATGGCCCAAGACCCATCAGCAGCAATCTTTCGAACTCTTTCTCTTGTTAGGGATCCATTTTTAAAGCACAACAATGCCATATAATGGTCCTGTGATGAGACAGGATTAGCAAATATGTGACCCTCTCCAAGACCTTCCTCCGGAAGCTTCTCCAGGGAAAGGAATAAAGTATCACTAGTTCCTAAACTAACTGCAATATCAGAAGGCCCCAAAGCCATTGCAGCGAAGGAACTGGGATTGTCACCGGTAAATGCAATAACTTTGCAGTCAGGACTGAAGCCATAACGCTCAACAAAATAGTTGGAAACATTTCCTAATATTGACTCGGACGGAATTGGATCACCAAGCCTTTCCTCCAAATTGGAGTCATAACTAGTAACACCTTCCAAACATCTTGGGTCCCATGATTTTTTTCTTATATCAAGTAAGTTCATTCCACTCCCATCGGAATAGTCAATGCCAGCATAGTCACCAAGAAATATTGAGCATACAAAACTGGATAACAGCGATATTCTCTGAAAAATGTCACGTGACATGATTATTTAGATGAAAGGTCAAATGACCAGATTTTATTGAAGATAGATAACATTAAAAAATTATCTTCATGATAAAGTTGTACCTCTGTCGAGTTATACGCTTCACGCTTTGTATGATATATTTTTGAGATCTGACTTGCTGTAAATCTCTCATACGCTCTGGACCCAGTAATGCTGGCTAGTTCCTACAAGCCATAAAATTCAAGTTGCACATTTTATATATTGAAGCTATAGATAAATTATACACATTTCATATGCGCAATTCAATCACGTCACCTCTGGTCCACCAATGAACTTTTCTAGTTTATCACAGTATTCTGTTGTGGAGGAATCCATCCATATTGGGGAATGTGTTACGCTAAATGCAAATGGCAGTTGATCATGTAGAAACTTCCCTGGGTCCAGTGTTTGTAGCATTTGCTTGGCTCCTTTCTTCCAGTAAACGCTTCCATGTTGCTGTTACCAAATGATTTTGAATGGAAATTAACGACAAAAGGTGATAATGAGAATTTATTTTTCAAAAATCGCTGTATTTACCTGAGCAGCACCGCTAATTCCAACTATACTTTCAAAAGGCAACTCCAAAATTCTTATTTTTTCCATTACAATGTCAATTGCTTTAATAAACATGATGGGTTGTGCTGTGACAATTTTTGGATTGCGTTCATCTTTGTTCACTCCACCAACAGTTCTAGTAATGCAACATAATAATAGGAAATACTTTTGAGCAAACTGTTTAAGAAAAGTATTTTTTGTTGTCATTAAAAGATTGAGATGAATTTCATACATACCGGAATTCTGGAAGATTTTTATCAAAATTGACACTTGCCTCGTATAGCACATCCAAATTGTCATTTGTGATGACAGCTTTCACCTGCATCATAAAAATCAAATTATTTCAGTTCATGACAATTTTAGCACAAATGCAAGTATACAACATATCATTATTTCATCCAATTTAACTTATAGTGATTTTGCATGGAACGAAATCATTATGAAAGAATGCAAGTAGCAAAAAGAAGAACGTTTTCCCATATGAAAAAATCAATATTTTATTCAACGTCAACAAGCCTTCTAGTTCAAGTTCACCTTAGACATGGAACGGAGAAGTATGAACAATGTATTTGTTGTGTTTGTAGTCTTATTCTGACGTTTTCCTATCCCTATACACTTTTCCTTTCACATTTCCAATGAACAAAGTTAAGGGTTTTTTGCTGGACTTACCGATTGTGTGCTAAGATCCAAACCTAAGTACAACGGATTGTTGTTTGCTGGTCGCCCGTCCATTATTACTTTCACATCCGCAAATACCAATCCTATATTTAAACCAAAAAACTTTTTGCCTAAGCCGGGTTTTCGCAAAAGTGTGGGTAACTGTTTTACTTCCAAAACTTCACTAAACGACACCAATACGCAAAGGGAATTCTTCTTCTAGATTTGCTAGATTTCTACTGAGCTGAATTGAAAAGAAGGGATTTGTACAACTAACAAACAAACTGTACATGCCTGCAAAGATTATTTTGTTGACGTAAACCTAAAAGGGATAAAATGCTTGTGCACAATTTTGCATTTTTACAGAGATTTGTGTATTGGTTTATACTTATTTTCGGTAGTCATTCAGCTCACTAGTGAAGTAGCGATTCATGAGCAACAGTACGGTACTTTGAAGCAAAATTCTTTCGCAATTTACTGTGCATACCAAATATATTAGTGCTAAAGTAAAAGTAAATTATTGCTATAAACTATCAAGTAATCAAACTATTGCAACCAATTTTATGGTGAACATACAACGACCAAGCACATTGCCTATTAAACCATCTGACAGAAAGATCACATTCATTCTTTTTAACATAAGTACATCTGAAAAAAACCAATCCTTAGAAGCCATATAAGGTAGATAGAGGAACTGACTTTATAAAGGAGATGTGATGATGTTGATGGGAAGTAACTATATTTAACGATATGGTCCTCAACCACAATGTAACTAGTAAAAATGATGAGATGAGATAAATACATATATACCAAACGATTGTACTGTGTGAAGAGCAGGTGGCTCTAGATTGCGTTTTTAAATGGCAAGCTACGATGCTGAGCAAACCTGAATCAGAATCAGCGATCCACAGGTTGGGTAATATCACATCATTTTTCTTCTTTTTAAGTACAGAGCATTTATTCATTGAAACGTGCTTACTTTTCATACAACTAGTACTCGATATGACAATACAACAATCTACAGAATGTTATTATATACGTAAGTTGGGTGAATCCAGACTCAGACCGAGAGATAATGAAAAGGAGTTAAAGGAGTATAAAGACATAATAATATTTTCATAATACGAACTTATATAGCATAATATAAAGAAACATAAAAAATATCGCATGAAGAACTTGGCATATTAAAGTGATAAATATTATGCTGGCATTTACACGTTGGCATCCATATCGTCGCATTTTATCATATCCGTTGTTTGGTTAATCACCGTTGCATGTTGCATATCAAGCAAACAAAATTGAAGTCTTGAAAACGCAGTCAACAATGATGCTACTTGAAACTTTTAGACACAAGAGAGGTCTGGGCACAGTCAAAGCGCATTTTCTATTCATAAAAATCGTTCAAACGCAACAAATTTAGCAAAAAATGTAAAATATAAGCTGTTATGAAGTTATGAATTTTATGAGCAAAAAATTGGTCTTCTGGCTAAATCATTGTTGAATTGTCAGAGTCATCGCACAATGAGCTAACTATGTATGTATTTGCTTCATCACGTCATTGTTGTTATTTGGCAGCTTGTCTAAGTTTGATACAGAATGTTTTAGGGTGGCCAGTGGCCTAAAAACTGTATTATGTGCCTGAAATAACTAATCACTTAATTATGCTTTCGATTCGCACCTATTTATTTAATTATCTCGTAATTAGCTTCGTGATGGATATTTGGCTGAGAATTGATCATGTAAGCCAATAAATTTTATGCCATAAAAATCTCGAAATATGACTCATGCTCATTTTTATCCTGATTTTGTTGAGTTTGCGTTTTGTACTCTCGACTTTCAAAATTTGGCACGATTCATAAACAAAGCTACAACTTGCTACAAACCATATAACGGAACAATGAACAATTCTGCATTTTTTACTTCCTGTATACCGTTTCTGAATTCCTTAGCCTGCTCAGCTAAATGTATGTCAGCATTGTTTGAATTTAAGTTAAGACGAGACTAAAAGCCCATACCGCTCATGTTGAACCAACGTTTTTGCACTTACTTCACTTATTACACGTGGCGCTTGTATAATTTATAATAACAATGCATGCAAACTTTAGAATTCTGCTCGACGTCTGATCCAATTCACCCCAACTATGCGAAAGGGGTTGATAAGCTTTACGTTGCGGTCTATCTTCAGCTCTTTACTCAAAAATAAAATTTTTCACAATTTTGTCAAAGCGAACACAACCATCAACCAGAATTAATTTAAAACATGGAAATATCATTCGTTTCAAGTAGGACTCAAAAATCACAGATTATGTACTTCTGGTTCTAGCCAACTTTCTATCAGGAAACTGGAATTTGCCAAACATGGATGGTTTAATTGTTTGGAGTTGTAAAGGAATTCATGGATGTTTTAAAGTTTTGAACGATAACTTATGGTGTATGGTATGACAGACTATATAAATCAGTTTGAATTACATGAAAAGCGAAATATTTCAACATTTTCGATATCTCAGGTAAATGACTAAAATGCTAAAATTGCTTATTAAAATATGTATTTTTTGTAAATATGCTTTTATTTATCCGTTTACAGTCTCAAGTGTAATTTACCACTGTTCTAAGTATGTACACAATTTTGAGATAACTTTATATATACCAATTTATGCTTCACACTTAACCTATATCATCATCCTACATAGAAGGTACATAAAAGATACAATTTTTATATATTTCCTTTTCCTTTCAATAATTGCATGCATTTCAGACATTGTGAACATAATGCAGCAGTTATTGAAAGAATTCAAAAGATTTTTTATCATTAATAATATCAATCTAAAATCAACAATTTTTACTTCGTGGAAACTTTTTAAACATAACCAGGTTTTCAAAAAGTCAGGTAAAAATAGCTCAATGAGATGTCAAAAAAGTACTACAATTCTGATACAATAAAAATCTTAACACAAAAAACTGTGTTATTATAACTTGGTAATGTTCTTGAAAGGACACAATTTTAATATAAAATAAAATCAAGTTTAAAATTGCAAAACAGTAAAAGTCATTTTTGAACTCGTGAAAATTGAATTAGACAATGACAATGAATTGAAGTGTTCCAATATATTGAAGGCAGGCCGACCTTTTAATAACGCATCTTAAAATTTGTCAATCATAAAAACAACCCTGACGCTAAGTACTTGTTTTTTAAAGTGTAAGGCGACCAATTAGCGCTTCCAGCTCATCGATTTCATCCAGCACCTCATCCTTTCGTTGAATTTTTTCCAACTGCAAAAATATCAAAGTATTTACACTTAATTTAATGGAGACTTGCGGATTCTAAGCAATTTAACAAAAGCACAGAAGCAAAATATACATAACTTATAGATAAAAAACGTGGATATTAAGAGAGGACTGCCATTTTTAACAAAATACGATTTAAATACTCACTTATTTCTCTGAGAGTTCTTTTTGAAGATTTAAAAATTTTTATTACATACTTTTAACTCGTCATACACAAGATGTAATTTGATATCACAAAATCGTGATTAACGCCACACGATGATTAAATTATTAAATAAGTAGGAAAGGAAAGGATAAAACGCTTACAATAATTTAGTTTTGTACCATGAGGCTTTTTTATTCGTAAGTTTTTGGGTGGCTAATTTTTTGTAGCATAAAAATAAAAACGTATACTCGTTACGTGGAAATACTTAACATTTACCCTAATTAAAATATTATAGACTACAGTTGATCAAGCGAGTTCATTTTATAGACATATTCATTCCAAACCTGCTCTTTTTCCGGAGATTTCAATTCTCCACTGGCGATTTTTTGCTCAAGAGCTTCAATTTCCTTTAAACGTTTCTTGAGATTTCTTAATCTTTTAGACGGATCTGTCTGTTGCTGACTACTTGAGGCGGTTGTAGATGAAGGCGGCGCCGTGGTTCCAGAAGAATTACCTCCAGCATTGTTAGTGTTATCCCCTCCCTCTGATTTTGCTTTGCTTTTAGACTTTTTCGATTTCGATTTTGGCTTATCTGCTTCCGTCGAGTCTACAAAATTTAGACCAGGAATTGAAGGGGTGGGCTCATAGTTGCCAACTTCAAAATATCCTATTCCACTGGAATTGTCGGAAGCCTTGAACTTCTGAATGTCTGACATGGTCATTCCAACAGGAACTTGAGATCGTTGTTGAGCATGTTGCTTTCCCTTACTCACGTACACAGGTTGCTCCTCTTGAGGTACATAACCGTCCCTTACCCGAATCGGTTTTCGCCAGGTTCCATCAGGTCGTTGGCTAGCTGGGATGTAAGTTTGACCTACAAAAAACGAAATGTCATTAAATTAACATTCAAATACACAAATTTTGTGATAAATCAATACTGGACGACGAGACGAGTAATTTCTGAGTTTTCATTGATTTCTACTTGCCTGTTTCATCCTTTACCACGTTTAGAGATGTCATCTTGTCAACTCGTTCTGATTGAAGATCTTAAATGAGATGACTTGGTGGCTATCTCAGGTTCTGAACAGATAAGAGCAAAATTTAACCTTTGAATAAAATCAATTACAAAGGTTTAGTAAATCACATGGGACACCTTCAAATAACGTGTACACTTCCGGGTACCTTTAAGAACGAAATTGCACAGAGAAATTAGTTCACACGTCTTATCATTACACTACTAAACAAAATTATTTAGAGATACACGCTGTTAGAGAGTCAAAATAACGTCCATTTTAAATTTCGACCTATTCAATAAAGTGCATAATTTTTTTCTATAGGACATTGTGTCCTTAAAATTTATAACAGTGTAACAACATGTCACGGGAAACAACGACATCAACAGCCAGATTTTACTGATACGTCAGTAAAACTGGAGAACCTTCTAACGGAAATAGCAAAACTACCAATTAGGATTTTTGTCTGTATTTAATTCAGGTTTGGCTTTAAACACCTGTAGTTTTTAATCCCAGTATGTATACTAGGAATTTATGTATCATGTAATTAGATTAGTAAAGTAAACAATAAGGTTTACAAACTTGCAGTATTTGTGTTATTTTTTGTATTGTGTTTTTCAATTTTTCTGGTCACACTTTAGTTTTAGAGTGTGCAATTTTTAATTACGCAGCTGCAGCTGCAAGGAAGATTTGGAAAAGGTATTGTTCTTGTTCTTAATTAACCACATTTAAGTTAACCCTTTAACAAGTATCCAATCTGTAGACATTTTGCATCTTTGCCTGTAAAACCTTAGAAAAACACATTTGTTTTGTATTTTTCTCATACTAACATATCAACAACACCAACTACCATACCAGCTTGAGTAAACGAATGGCTAGACAGACAGCAGAGAGAAGAGTAGCTCTTTGAATTAAAGCGGTAGCAGAAGAGCAGCAGTGTTGCTGATGGATATGATCAATGATAATCCTCTGCTGAAATCTCGTTCTACCTCACAGACAACGAGACAACTTCCTCTTACATCTTCAGCATTCACCCTTTCCACCACGACCACCTCCAACAAAATAACATGCTTTTGTGCTAATTTACTTAGGAATGACATTAAATATTTGTAGTTTCATATTGATTTTGTAAGTTGTTTGTGTATTTAAAAACATGCATCATACAAGCATCATGATTAGGCATCTGATTTTCAATTGATTGTCCCAAATAAAATTATTCAATACCGTGGAAAAAGTAAAGGTGAAGATTGTGTCATTTGGGTCATGTATTTTGATTTATTTATAAAAATGATTTTAGCGTAAGGGGAAATGTTGTTGTTGTTAAAATAACATGATAAGAAAAATGTCTGAATTGGAAAATGCTAAATAATTTTAAAAAAGATGAAAATATTGATGCTTGACGTCGTATGAATTACATATACAAGAATCATGGATTACGAAGGGGAAAGATGTGATGGAATAACCAGGTTAAGGTGAGAATTCTTAATAATGTTAATTGTGGTCATGAATAGCATTATAAATGACAGATTTATAAAATAAGTATAAACGTAAAAAGAAGATAATGTGATCGTATTTTATTACGTAGATGAATCGATTCATCGTAGTTATAATTTTAGTTTGTTTGTCTGTCCGTCTGTCCGTCCGTCC
>JAQFXM010004561.1:0-16861 GCA_034693345.1 Entomobrya multifasciata
GGGTTTAACCTATTTTTTCATGTATAAAGCATATTATTCTCGTCCAAAATTTATTTTAATTGGGGCGAATTGGTATAAAATTTAGATTTGGTTCTTTATACTTTCGATTATCAGTAAAATTAAGATTACGACTGTTCCATTTTGTTTTTGAATAAAATTGTCGACTTTACACTTAATATGAAATTCACCTTACGTTTATGAGTGAGCATTTTAGTTTATTATTTGACACTTTATACTTTGGATTAAGATTTCAATTGTTCTCAATTTTCAATTGTTCAATGGTGTTTTTCTGAGAATAGATGTCCACTGGAAAAATGACCATCTGGTACCAATTGACGAAATTAAGTTGATAAAACTGATATTTATGATTGTAAAAAAGAGAAGTTAATTAGCGAAATTCCATCTCCTCAGCGCAACAAATAAATCGATCTCGTCATTTCAATAATTGAAAATTTATCTGCAGCTAAGTTATATTATACCAGTGGTAACGTTCCTATTTTATCTTACGTGGACTCTGATTGCATTGCACTTAAGTTGAACTGAAATTTTTAACTTAGGTTGTGTAGTATGTTGCAAATAAGGAGACTGACTTTGTATTGAATTTTTAAAGAAAAAACCAAGAAAAATAAAGACTAATGTATACTTGTATATAAGTTTGATTTGGGTTGTTGTATATTCAAAAGATAATCCGTTAAGCACCTGTCAATCATTCTTGTATTGCCAATATTTAAAACAATGAGGGGATTATAGTCGACTCTGGCCACACTCAGCTCTAAACACACAATCGAGTATGCACGTCTGTAGATAAGTATGCACGCATATTTTTTTCTGTGGAAGAAGAGTAGAGGTAAGGCTTTAGTGATACGATAAGGATAAGATGCACAATTTCTAGTGAAAAGTGGAGCCATTCAGTTGAGTGGAGAATAAATAAACACACAGGTTCAATCTAGAAAATTTAAGTAAAGTGAAATCCAATAATGAAGTCGTTTTCCATAGAATAAATTATTTTTTTCTCTCCATAATTCCAGCTAAACTGCCTATTCATTACATGGTTTAATGTAGTCTTCTGGATTGAGAAAGAAAATAAAAATTATGGAAAATATGTGGAAATTTTGTCAGCTTGCCAAAAATAAATCAAAACATTTCCTTCCTTTTATTTCCTTTCAAATAACATTGTAAATCTTGAGAAAAATGAACGAAGATCCCTGCTAATAAACTTGACATTGAGAGGTGCAATATTTTGATAAATATATCTTTTTTCAAAGCCTCTTCTAATGAGACTGAGCTGTACTTACAAATCTGTAATAGGATTACCTACATGTAGTAAAAAGTGACAAAAATAGGTTGTGTTTTAAGATAAAAACAACCACATTTCATTTCCAAGTTAGAAAAATTTGGCAACCGTAACTGACTGACATTCCAAATTAAAGCATCCGTATTAAATTGAGCAACTTAATGTATTTCTTCCTCCTCCAACGCCGCCTCATTCAACAAATCAGTGTCAACTCGAAATTTGTTTTATGAAGATGCTGACATCAGTCTATTTCAATAATGTTAAGTATAATTATGATGGTTGGGTTGGTGGAATAATTTATGATAATTATGAGTTGACTTATGCCACATGATAATAATAGTTAAACTTATATCGTTAGAATAAGGAACAAACGCAAAAAGCACTGGTTATTTTAGAGTAGTTTTAATCAGACTTTATTTCATTTGTTATAATTTGTACATTATCTGGTTTTGTCATAAGTTGTATTACAAGTTATCATGCAGTCGTGTTTCAAAACGGTAGCTAATAATTATACATTCATAAGTTGTACACAATGCTCCATTAGATTCGGTCGGGATCATTCCTCCTTTTCATCCGGGTTCTCCTCTTGACCAAGCTTGGGTTCCTGACTTTGCTCCTCTTGACCAAGCTGAGCTTCCTGACTTTGCTCCTCTGCCATATTCATAGCAGACAGCCGATTATAGACATTTAGGAACTGTACATGCCTGTCCAGGGCCTGCTCAACCCTTGGTTCACGCTGCAATATTTGTGGTGATTCACTAGCGCTCCTCGGCAATAAACTTGCACTGCCATTGAGAGTCACTCCTGTTGGGACAGCAGCAAGGCTTGCATTCTGTGCCATTTTGTTCGCATTCAGTTCCATTTCCATCCGATGTGGAATATCCATCTGACTGGGAATTGCCATTTGTCCCGGATTCTGCGCCTGAGCTAGGACTGGAATCTGAGCCGGTAGTTGAGTGTGGACACTTTGAGTCCTCTGCATCTGCACTGTAACATTTTCAACGACAACTTGTGGCGAAGCCCGGGGGAAATTGTAAATAGTTTCGTACATGTATGCATCCTTGACTTCCACAAAAGATTCAGTTCGACTGCCGGCACCCACCTCGGCTAAAGCTGTGGACACTCCTTTTTCATCATCATTTAGAGTGATGAGATCTCCAAGTTCTCCAGAGAAAACCACATTGTTGTTTAAATCCTGGATGATCAAAGTCTCGCCAGTTACTCTGAATGAACCTACTCGTCCACCGATAATCTTGGCGTTCAAATGATTGGAAATGGTCAGCCTGTAGTGCTCTCCAGTGTTCAAACGGGATAGACGTGCTTGTCCGATTCCTCCACTAAGTTTGACTGGTGCTGGTTCATTCTCCTCCAATTTATCCAACTTCCTTTTATTATCAGGGTCGTCCTTTGACGAATCTCCACCCAGCCAACCCGAAAAAGGATTCCAGACCATTGTATTCAGAATATGAATTGTTGCAAGTTGCACGATGGAGAACAAAGAGTGTTTGAAAATTAGTATAGTATAAATTATAGTAAGTGAATTACAGAGGATGGCTAGCTGATGATTTTTGTAAAATTGCTTGCCTTTTTTATTGAGGCAATCCATCTTTAGAAATTTTCCATTGGTTACAATGGCAATAGGTTGTGAAAACTGTTGGCTTTGAAAAAATGCATTGAGAGTTTCTCTCTGCTCTGCCAGCAGTGTGCTTGCTTAGTTTTCAGCGACTTTTATTGAAGATTGTCTTTTATTTATTCAACTGGTTTATTTATTGCAATGCAATCTCAATAATCCCCCCGTTTCGCTCATAATCTTCGTGATCTTGACTTCATTCCTTTAATTTTTTCATTTAATCCACTCAACATTTCGATTCAACTAAATATTATTTTTTGTTTATGTGGCATTCTATATTGCTTATACAGCACATAGTATTGGTATCATCGTGGGTAATCAACGTGTCTTTGAACTGGTTTCGTTAGTAAAATGGATATGACGATGACGATAGGAAAACAATGTAACACACAGAAGAGTAGGTAGCGTTACAACTTGAACTTTGTTTTGGTATTTAATATGTCGATTCATTGTCAGTTATATTGCATTACAGTTGTTGTGTCATTGCGTATTTTTTATATATTATCTTCAGAAGCAATTCAGAAGCTACTTACTGAGTTTTTTTGAGTGAAAAGACAACTGCAAAAGGAAGCTACTCAAAAAAAGTATAATAAAATGTAATGAATTGTTATCTAAATTGTTCAACCACTTGGTTTTATCATTATTACTATTCAAGAGAGTTGTAGCAACTTATCTAAATCAACTAACTCAACTTATATTATCATAAGATCCACCTCGATTCCACCCACACCCTTGTTATTAGTGCAAAACTGCAAGAAGGGAATTACAAGCTGTGTTTCTTTTCTTTCTTTTTAATTGGCCACAAAAAAACACTCTAATTGTTCGTATGCTTTAGCTCAGGAAGCAAATTAACTTTTTTTTGGGAAACAGTAAAACGATTGAGATCCTTGTTAATTGTATGCTTTAAGAAAGGGTTAAATTCTCAGAGGAGAGGGTTGGGTGGTAAAAAGAGAGGGGATGGATGGGGGAGTGTACACAAGGCTATATGACACATCATCATCAACATCACCATCTTATTCACTAAATTTTAAATAAGATAGTAGCACCAACTAAACTTCTCCCATAAACTTGTTCAGATAAGAAAAACACTTTCTTTTGTAATCCTTTTTCCTTCATTTTTTGAACACAAAAACAAACTTTTCAGAGTTGACTTGACTCTCTGCAATTTCCCATCCTCCCCCGCGACCTCTCGCTCTCCGTAAAATGTTCACTTTTCCTGCTGTCTTTATCATCTTAACATGACTATTATTTTGTATTTAATAAATGGTGCATAATAATAACATTGTAAGCTTTTAACTTTTAACATTCTCTGCTATAAAATTACTCTACCTTTTTTTCCTCCCCATTTTTCACATGAGTTTATTGCCCAATTGGATAGTTCATTTCCAAATAAAATCTGGTTTCTTTTTATTCAAACGTATGTTTTAGGGTGGTTTACTCCCACCAACATATAATCATCATTGTCATCCTTACACTCTCGTCATTCTGCATTTTCTACTATTTTCTACTGCAGTTTACTATCTTGTCTGACAAAGCGATGTTCATTTTTCACATGGAAATTACTCACTCTGCGTCTGCTTCAACTTGGAAATAAGTTCATGAAGTTATTTTAGGTAGAACAGAAGAGAAGAGAAACGTTTTTCATAATTGCTACTCTTTATGATAAAAACAACATTGATGATATGATGAGGACGATCATGGAGCTAAACTAGCTTAAATGCTTATTTTACAAAATTCTCCCATGCATAAACACTATACATAGCGTATTATTTAGTAAACGTGCGTTGTTTTGATGGTATTTTGCTTGTTGCTTGTTTTTCCTGCTATTACTTATCTGATAAGTTCATCTTTTACTTGAAGCTAGTTCCTCTCTTGTCTTAAAACCATACACACAAAATTATACACCCGCCGACCAGCCAAACCAAGAAAAGAAGCAGCAGGACACGACTCGTCGACTACGTCAACGTTGACTTTGAAAGTGAAAGGATGAAAATGGAAACTAAGACGAAGTGAAGTTACTTTTGTTGTCTTTCTTGTTATTCTGGTTGCTGTTGCTGCGCTGGTTGCATATTATCATCATATCTTCTCTTTTCCTTTTTTTCCAGAGGGACTTGCAGAAAAACATACAATATTGCATTTTCCTTTTGGAACTTTTGAAAGTGTACCGAAGAAAAGCATGTACAATGTACAATATGTTTGGTTGAAGGAGAGTATCAGCATCACAATCTTGTTCCTTGGGTTGGTTCAATAAGTCCTCCTTCCTCTTTTCTTCCATCTCTTTTCTTTCTAGTCAAGTCTTTTGTTTTTGTGTCCCGGAGCACTCTAGGCGAAATTGATGCAAGTAAGGCAGACAAGCAGTAGCAAGACACAAAGTTGTTGAAGTCAAAAAGAGACAAACAAACAAACAAGAAGTTTTTTTGGTGGTGGTGGTGGGAGGTTGAGGAAAAGTAGAACCGGAGATACGTTTTTAGACTTTGTTCCTCTTAAAAAGTGGCAACATTATTATTATTGACTTGTCTTTTGGGAATCTCATCCTCCGTGTTCCTGTTCCTTCCTTATTTTTCTCCTCTTCTCTCTCTCTCTCAAAAGCCCCAGGCCATACAAAAAAGAAACTTGTAGAAAGAGTTTGTACGCATTATACATTATTACCCTTTTCCCTATTTCCTTCTCCCTTTTTACAATTCTCAACATAGTATGATGATCATGATAATAATCTTGAGAAGAGCGGACAAATTTTCTTGAGTTGTTTTTCCCCACACTAAACTCTACAAGAACAACAATATGTTTTCTTTTATCCACTTTTAGCCTCATCCAACAAATTCTCTCAGGAGTCTTATAGATTTCCAAGAAGAGAAAATATTTTGATTGTACATATCATCCGCAACGGAACAATAATATTATCAAATGTATCATCAACATCATCATCAACAACCGCAACACCTTTTGCACAATGCGCTTACCGACAGCATGCAGCAGTCAACAAGGTATATAATATTACGTTGTAAAATGTATGGGCTATATGCAAGGCTATGTGTGTATGATGAATTCAATGAATTGAAACAAAAATGCTCATTCAAAGTCACTTTTTTTACAATGTCCATCCATCATCAACCCTTTTTATAATGCAACACAACGTCCCATTTTAATAAGCAGCGTGGTACGGTACGACTTTAAATTCTGCTCAAATGACTGGTGGTGCTTTTGTGGAAGCAAGTTAAGCTATAAAAACGAGTTCCTCTCCTTCTCTCAATTTCCTAAAAAAGGTCTGTTACCTGGAAGAAAATTATTTGTTTGTTTCTTGATGATGATAGTGATGATCATGATGGTAATAATAATGAAGATTTCCACCCTGAGCAGTAGTAAGTAGTGAGCAGCAGCATCCTGTTGAAAAAAATATCAAGGAGTCAAGTCAGTTTTTGAAGACGCTGAAGGTGAATATAGGGAAGGTTTGCTTTTTTATTTTACAAAAAATATTTTTTCCCAGGGTTTTGATGTCGGTCCACCTGCAATATAATCGCTCATCAAAACTTGCCCCGCCACCTTCCTCACATACAAATTAATTGCACAACCATTTACTTATCGCAGTGCACTGTGTTCAAATTTTATCTTGAATAAGGACTCTTTTGCAAAGTTTGTAGCAAATAAAAATTTAAAACAAATTTTATAACGCGGAAAGCACTATTGTAAAGGTAAATGTAGCAACAGTATCAAGAAATATTTTTTTATTTGAAAAATGATAGTACTGAATGCCAATATAATAAATTTGCTCCAAACTAACCGCATAATATTTGGTAGATGATTCCTCCATGTGATTGGGTATGACGAATTATATGAACTCTGAAAGTACAGGATTAAAATTCTTCGTTTTTTTGAAGATATTGTCGGAGAAAAAGTTACCAGAAAATAAATTATGAATAAGTTTCTTCTTCTTCTTTTGAAATTATTTTAATTTCTGTGTACACGTCATCATCAACATATCATTTATTCGCTTTAAAAAAAGAATCACTACTACAGTTTACCGGAAGCAATCATTGTCAATCCTGTCATGTAATTGCATCCGTGTAGACACACTTGCTACAGTTGTATTCAATGTGATGATTATGATTACAAGAAATTACCACTTTACTATCAATTCAACTTGCCAAGGAAAAGTAAACATTTTTTTATGATTTTGTTGCTCCCTTGCATTTCACTGACAAATGAAACGGGATTATGGCAATTTGAAATAGCATTTATTTATAAATATATTTTCCCTACGATTGACTGTGATGCGTGCTTCACGCAAACTTGCTAAAAGGGAATCGAAATGGGCTGCGAACAAAAATGAGTGAAACAAATTATCGAAAAAGTAGCAAGTTTTTTTTAGTTCGCACAAGCACAACCAAATCACTATACTACTTTTCGTTTTCTTCCTGTGCTAATGTGTTTCATATTATTACATATTTCCTATCACATGGAGTGATTTTCATTAAGATTGTGTGCAGATTTATAAATTAAGTGGAATTGGTGTGTGTATAAATGGTAATGCACCATGTTACCATACTATATGTATGTAGATGCAGGGGGGCTGACATGCTGTTTACCTTATCATGTGTTACACGCAAACCATATTATGACATATATCATCACTACCACCACCACCACACCATAATCATCATCAACAAAAAAATCAGCCATTCATTTTCCACAAAGTTAGCCTTCTTTCTCTATAACCAACCCTTCCTCTGAAGATTTTCCCCCTTTATGTATTTTTAACTAGAAAAATTATAGTAATATTTCTTAATGAGCAATCTGCTTGAAAAATTGTAATCTGTTTATCCCTCCTGCCATGTCACTGATTAAACGCTACACCTCTCAATTTTGACTTGATAAATTTTCTTGATAAATTAATGCTCCTTGTGGCAGTCGCATTTTCCATGGCTCAGCATTTTTTATGAAATGAACAAGTTAAGAAAAAAAATCTGACTCACATCACAGCTCACTGGGAAATAAAAACTTTGTCTACTTGAAAATACTATTATGGGAAAACATTTTTATAGGAAGAGGGAACAAGCTTAACATACATCATCATAAAATTTCTACGCAGAAAAAGTAAAACCGGAAAGAGTGTGAAATGAAGAAATAGTAAAAGTAAACCTGTGTGAAAAGAAATAGTGGGAGAATATGAAATGGATTTGTGTGTATGACTTGCTTGTTTTTAGTGTTGTAGTACATTTTATTTAATGGTGGAATCCACACGGCTCATCACTCGTTGTACAAGTTGTTATGAACCAAGTTTTGTTGAATGTACACGTTCACCATCATGTAACATAGAATAAAAGACACTATATTACATGATCACAAAACACACTACGCCATAAGCCAATCGCACCCCCACCACGACAAAAAAAGTCTGTGATGTTGTTTATAGAAAAGTACTGTAGCTGTGGTGGTGATGATGATAATGATGACGATATGATGATATTATTATTTCTCCACAAAACTCCAGCGATTTTCCCACCACCATACCACCATGCACCAGCATCACAACAGCACCAAATATGATCACCACGACAAGACAACCCTTTAGTGTCAAGTTTGGGATGTTAAACTTGTCAAAAAGTTAACTGATATAAAATATGAGTCCAAAGAGTAATATTCATTCTTTTTTTGCTGGGGAGCTTTTGCTTTTCAAAGTGATGGAGGAGACGACGAAAAAGAAGAAAAAGTTATTTTGGCTGGTTGGGGAAACGAAAGGTTTCATAACATAACAAACATGAGCATCTAGTACATAAATAGCCAAGGAGCGAGCGAGAGACACTGGATACAAAAATGGATAGATAGATAGATAGAAATAGTCCCTGTTCTCTCAAAAAAGCTCGGCTCCCAAGTCCAATGTTCTATTCTACAACTTCCTTCCGTTTTGTAGAATCCAAAGTTTTTTTCAGAAGAAAAAAAAGCATAATAATAACTGTAAGCTGACTCGGATAGCATAGGAGAAAACGATATGTAAGGTTTTGCTATGCTTTTTGGTTTTGTTTGGTGATATGAATTGCATAACTTTACTTTTTTACATGTGGATTTTCTGGTGTGGCATTACACGAGAAAAAGAAAATCAAACAATATAATTTTACATCTCACTTTTCTCCCTCTACTCGACTCACTATCCATTCAGTGAACACATTCGCATTATAAATGTATCTTTATTACTTCCTCTGTGTACCATCATAACAAGTGCTGCTCTGCGACTAAAGCACAAGCGAACAACACACACACTCACATGATTTATTTAGCAAAACTCTTGTAAACATATTTTGAGATAAGGAGAGGAGAGTACTACGACTACTAATATTGGATGTGCTTTAATTTGAATGGATGTTCAATGGCTTTTTATCCAACTTTCCAACTAGTTTTGCTGAATTTGCTCAAGCTACTTACTACACATCTTTAACATGGGCTAGCTATCATCGTCATCATCCCTTGAGCATCCCAAAGTGCAAGTTAAGCCAAAAGCAAAGCTAAAAAACTGGAAAAGTTTTTTCTCTACTTTTTTTTATAGAAGTGTACTCAGTACACTTTACGCAACTTACGTTACACGTAGTACACAAGAGTAAAAGTAATAATAATGGCGAAAACATTACATTCCTCTACAGACATTTATTTTTACTTTTTACACACAAAATGTACAAACACATTTTTATTCTACACTTTTGCTGTTTTATTTACACGAGAATCTCCATCAAGAAAAAACACATTTTTCGGGTCTCTTTTTAGGATTCAAGTGCGTATCAAAGACTGTTGTGGCATGGCATGGCAGGCAACTAACAAGCATTACAATTTTCACAGAAAACACACCAAAGGAAACGAATTTTTTCTTGGTTAAAAAGAAGAAACAGACAAGTCATTGGAAAATGAATGAGTTTCGCTATTACGGACAAAAGGCACCACCACGAGATGTGTGCGTGTGTTCTCTCAGCTGCAAGTAGTGTGATAAGCAAAGAAGCAAATATAAAAAAGTCTCGCATTTTTTTGGTGCAAATACTCCGACTACAACATCACATCACATTAGATTTCCATCTCTCTTTCTGATCTCAACTGCCTTTGCTTTGCCTTCTTTCACGTTTTTTGCTCGTGTGTGCTTTACGCAACATTCATCCACACTCCACACCACCGTCAGTATCTATATTTCTGTCTTCATGTTTGTACAGGTTGATTGAGCGTAAAGATATGTTGACTTGTGTGTATGTTTTGTTGCACTTCTATAATAGGCAAACTTGAAAGTATGCATATAATGCATACAACCATACATACATATGTACAGTTATACTGGTAATTTTTTTCAATTTCAAAGAAACTTTTTCTTTCATTCATCTTGAATGACAGAAGAGTGTACACGCAGACACCTGAAATAGAAAAAAACGAACAGGAACGAACACCCGACCCGTGTTCTCTGAAGAATAGCTTGGCTTCCTCGCATCTCCAGAAAAAAGTGATGATGAACATCTCTGACAGATTTTTTGATCAGAGATTTTCAAGTAATTCCAGGCTCGCTTTTGCACAAATTTCATTGAGCTTCATGAGCTTATCTGTGTAAAAAAATCGGCATCTATGTTCTGTGTACAATTCTCATTGATTCTGAAATGAGTTTAAACAGGCCCTTAAACTTCACATGAATTTTTATAAAGTACACCTGAAAATATACGCAAATATATACTCAAATATTTTATAAAAATCGGATGTTGTGTTTTACGTTGCCAAAATACATATCTTGAGGATCGGATTTTTGGTTTCCGATTACTTCACAATTTCTTCATGTTTCCTTTGCTTGTTCAGATAAGCTCCCTGCTTATTAGACTGTTATAGCCTCTTAAACCGCCATGTACGCCATCATCAACTTGCTTTCATAACTCTTTCATCTGTGTACTCTGATCTGATCGTTGAATAAAAAATATCCTCCATGCACATTTTCATTTCTTTATACTTTCGCTGATTCCAATCAAATGAAAAATTTCTTGGCAGCTCAGCAGCCTTCTCTCTTGGAGAAGAAGGAGGCAGTGGAAAAAAACATTACGAGTGAATATGATATGATCATGATATCAAAAACGATGGAAGCTGAAAAATAGGATCTCTAATGCAAACATTTTGATGACGAGTCTCCTAATGTGCATATAAGAAAGATTTGAAGATATACAAAATCACTTTTGGATTTACGACGATTTGAGAACGGCAAGAAATGCTTGTTTGCATTGTGTGTACTCCACTGTCCAAAAACGATGGGTTGTGAGGGTGGATGTATTTATTTATTTTGAGACATGTCTTGTTTTTTTGTGTGTATATCTGTAAAATTGCAAAACCGCCAAAACTTGCGGTGATGGTGGTAAGCAACGCTGTTTACCATGTCTGTCTGCCATCGTGCCGTTATTGTACGGTTTCAAGTTCGTGGCTCCAACTGAAATCAAATATGGATGGGAAAATGTAAAATCATCTTTGGAGTTCTCATCTCATCTTCATATGCGCATATTATTATTTTGAGATGACTGACTTTTTGAAGATGAAGATGAGATGTTCTTTTCTTTCACTCTTTTGAGATGAAAAATGAAAAGATGCAAAATAAAGTGAATCTTGCAATGCAATACCATTCATAAGAAGATAAGCTATGTGTACACAAGATGGAAAAACGAAGATAATAACGTGTATCCTTCACCTCCTCCCTTCCTTCGTCATTTTTTGTTATTGATGTTGCTTTTCTCTTATTCTTCTTTGGCTTGGCATGCATCGCATCGTCATCATATCATGATGATGATCAAGCCACTTACCACACGGAGACAGACAAACAGTCTGTAAGTATGAGAGCCTGTTTATGAACAAAATGCATTCAGGCTAGACATCGAGTAGGATGCTTTTGTAAGAAAAACGGAAGGAAATGTGCATATTTTTATGTAGTAAATTTAATACTAGACGGAAGATTTGTTCTTTGGATGGAGAAAAGATGAAAAAAATAGCGTTTGACTTTTGACAGCCATTTTTCCAACCATCCATCCATCCAAAAAAAATGTGCAAATATCTCAATATACAATACTAAAATGCATAGCTGGGTATTCATAAAAAATGAACATGACATTCACACAATAACTTTTTTTTTACAAACAACAAGTTAACTTATATACATAATACGTACACTCTAGCATCAAACATTCATTTTGAAGAAGCAGAATGGAAGTGAGTGAAAAGAGTTGACTGATGCAGAACGCCAACACAGGCCTCTCTCCTCGTCAGATGATAAAAGATTGTTCTGCTTGTGAAAAATAAGTGCAAAATATGAATGCATGCAATATCAAATCACATCATATCACAACCCAAAAAATGGAAAAAGCAAAGCTTGCATCAACATCATCATCACAACAACAAAAACAGCGACAGATCGGATGGAATTCCATTCCACCGGGGGAAAATTGCTGTTGCTGCTTCTGCTACTATACCAATTCTACTGTCGAAGGAATGTGAAATGGGAGCCGGATAAAAAGCTATACATCTTTTTCGCCTGCATTTTCTTTCATTTCTCCTTTTATCATAACTTTTTCTTTTGCATCTCACAGCTCTCTGAACTGAAAGCTCAACATGTAAGCTTTTCACGGTTAAAGGCATAAAAGCAAAAAAAGGCTTGGAGCAACATAGCAGCAGATAAAAGATTGGTTTGAACATCATCATCATCACCGCCATCCCCATATCGTCATCCTTTTTTTGCTACTACACTTTACACACACACGAGTCAAGTCAAGTCACAACATATAATAAATGCATAAACATTCGCATCAATATTATAGCAAACTGAGAACAATTTCCATTGGGAATTGGGAGAATTTTTTTGTATGTTCCTGTCAAGGCATCTATCTCTCCCGAAACAAGCCAAGCCCAGGTTCAGTGTTCAAACGATTTCATTCCGGTAGCAAAAATGGTGAAATCCATCACAAAAATAGCAAAAGTTTTTTTTACGAAGGTTCAGTTGGTTGTTAGTTTTTTGGTTTATGTCTTTTCCTTCTTTTATTCCCATGAGCATACGTACAGCAGACGGAAGGAAGAGAGGAAAACTGGGATTTTTCAACGGTTCATTTGTTCCAGTCTAACTTGCTCTAATATTTCCGGTTTTTCATATTTTTTCTTTTCTATTTTTTCAGATGTGTGCACCTTTTGTTTGCAGGCATTTGATGAATGCTTTTGCTGTGTGTGATATGTAATTCTTATTCTTGTAAAGCAAATAATATGGTACGTAAAGAAGGGAAATGGTGCTGCTGGTGATGAAGATGATGATGATAATAATGTTCTTGAGAAAATGGAATGAAATGGCAGGCTTTTTACATAATCTCCGCAATTTTCAAATAAGTGAAGTATATCATGCGAAGATGATGGCAAAATGTCTTCTTTCCGGGGTATCTCTAAACAAAAAGGAATTGAAAATGATCCAAGTTAATTCGCACCCAAAGCCTGATGTTTTCACGGAATTTTGACATTTTCACGAGAGAAAAATAGAGTTGTGTCGTTATGTGTGCGTTTACTTGCGTAATGTGCTTTTGTACAAATAATTCTTCTTATTCACGCACTAACTGCTTTTCTCGTGCCATATTGTGAAATTTTCAAGTGATCCGTAATGATGACTTGGTTTTTTTCTTATTCTGCAAACAATATAAAGAAGACATTGGCATAATGAAGCGAGTTACATTCTTCCGCATTGTTTATGTGCTCTCTGGCAATAAAATGAGGTGCTATTATGCTTCGCTAATGTTTATGTTTTTGTTTTTCCTGAGTTGACTCAACTTGCGATTTATCGGACGGATGTATGCAAGCATGCACGTTTTTTCCTAAAGCTTAATTTGGCTGACTCAGGATAAAAAAATAATAATGTCTGTACGGTAATGGTGAATGATGAACGATGAGGATAACAAGGATGTCAAGTGAGCCGTTTAAGATTGTAGATTTCACGGCACAATAAACCATGACAGAGTAGAGAATGGAGCAGGTCTGTCTATTATATGTAATGTGTGTGGTTCGAGTATTGGCGTGTTGTAGAGTACATTTTAGCATTACGCATGGACGTAACTTTGGAATTCCATGATGATGACGATGTCGACAATGTACGTCGTTCTTCTAGTGGCATTAGTTATTTTAGCGTGGTGATTCATGACAATGGCGTATAGCAAGTTACGATTTTTGAATGGATTTGTGTACTTAGTACTTAGTAAATGCTCCATTTAATGGGAAGGATGCTTCCACAAATTCGTTTTCACATTTTGCAATTACAAAAAGAAAATGTTAGATAATAAATATGTTTTTGGTATATTGTCTGCATAAACTGTTTAGTGGATAAAACAACAGGATAGATGGGATGGTAGATAGATTCGCAGATTTTGTGTTGATTTAATGGTGTCCATCCGTCAAGATAATGGAGTTGTGCGTAAATCTTTAATTAGTGGAGTAGGAGGAAAAGGAATGAGGATAAATTTTAGTGCTCTGCTGTTTACACAGCAAAGTATGTCGAGTGGTGTGTGGGTATTCTATTCTGGATCAAGTGGAGTGGAGGATACAAATTTACCAACGAGCAGCGGCAAAATTGAGGCAACAAATGAATTCGTTATACATATTTTTTGCAAACGAAACATGTCTATGCATTGAATTGAGTTTGAGTCGAAGAGAGAGAGAGAGAGATGTTGCTTTTCACATGTGTTCTGCTGGTGGATTGGATTATCAGGAAAACTCTCTGTGGGAAAAGAGACATGGTGACTGGTGTCTGGTTGGTGGTGGTGGTAGTGGTGTTGGTATTGTCACAAAGAGAAAGATGTTGTAGTGGGACAAAAACCGTTATAAATCTTCCATCCTTTCAATTTTCCATCGTCTTGCGAAATACATAATAGCAAACAGTGCAGGCAGGCAGGCAGCATAACAACAAAAACGAGCGAAATTGAAATCAAGCTCTCTTGTTTCCTCTTTCTCACGCGTTTCATGCTGATACCACCGATAATATAGTGAACTTAACAGAGAAACTGTTTTTAGAGGAACAAGTTGGTGTTCTTGTAGATTTCGAAGAAAAGAGTTATAGAAAAAGATGTAATATCACCATCACCCAGTAAAGCAAATTGTTACAGTATAGGAGCGTAAAGCACGACATGTGGGGTTTGTGTATGTGTTCACCCCTCCATTTTTAGATGCACTTATTAGGTACTCGATGAGAGTATCTATTGTTTTTGTTGTGGTTGACTGTATCCCGTCCGTCCATCCGGCCGTCCATCCGGCCGTCGCCCCGATATCTCGGAAACGACTGGGAATTTTTGAATTCTGTTTTCTGGAATCGAGTCCTTTGGGTGTGACCTTGATTCTAAGGTACAAAAATTGTGACCTTGACCCCAAGGTACAAAAATTGTGACCTTGACCCCAAGGTCAACAGCCCTTTAGCTATAACTCCTAAACCGTAACGAATTTTGAAATTCCGTTTTTTGCAATGAGGTCCTTGGGCCCTCAGGTTACAAATGACACATTACCAAGGGCCCTGAACGGTACCCTTAAGCGACAATTTAGTTAAAACTCTTAAACGGTAACGAATTTTGAAGTTCTGTTTTTTTGCAATGAGGTCCTTGGATCCTCCGGTTACAATTGACAATGGTATGACAACGAATTGATAATGTTAAAAGAGAGTCCTTAAGAGAACCCTTACGGGTCTTTTAGCTTTAACTTCTAAACCGTTAGAAATTTTGAAATTCAGTTTTCAGCAATGAGGGTCAACGGTCCTATATAAAACTACCTAATATGGTCAACTGAAATGTTTTTACGGTTCAGACATTTTGAATTCTGTTTTGACCAATAAGAACTTTGCATAAACACAAAACATAAAAGTACGAAAACTTTTTACGTAAAAAATTATGTTTCAGGACTAAATTTGATTTATTTTTTACAATTCTTAACTATTTTGTACGTACTATTTACACTTGAATCAATGAAAAAGTTATGTCTAGTTCCAGTAAATACATACACCTTTATGAAAACTATAAAATGTTTCATATACAAAAGATTTTGCTTCCAGATAATTGGAGAGGCATACATCAATGTATGTTCCATGATCAGTAGTGGATGTAACATCCGGAAGTAGACACCAGAAACCGAGACGCGTAAAGAAATCTTTTAAATTAACATGTTTGTCTCTAATTAAATCAATATTTAAATCACCACATACAATGCACTTTCCATCGTTTGCGATGACAATATCCTTTAAATCGTGCAAAAAGCTTCTAGAATTATAATCTTTATGTTTATAACAGACTAAAACTAAAACTTCTTTAATTTTTATTTTTACGATAATATAATGAGCTCTTCCTGTAGTTTTCTTCACTGCCACAGAAACATCCATGTTTTGGACCCCTACAAAAAAATGAAACGTTATACAATTCTTTTTGCGTAAAAATAATTTGTAAAATATCCTGTAACTAGATTCACCCACCTCTTTTGTACAGCAAATGACCTTCTGAATTAGTCCTCCCGTTACTTGTACGTGCAAAACTTTTTGAGCATGTTTCAAAACCACTTAGATTGGTTTCATCGTCACTTTTAATGTGAGGTTCAATCAGTGCAATTATATTGCTTGACATCACATGTTGGTCAGACTCCAAAAATCGCTTGTAGCAAGGAAAGTTCTCCACGTTGTGGAAATATAGTTTATACTTTGCCTTAACATCCCCAAAAAAATGTTGTCTGAACTGTACTTGACTGTTATTTAATACAAACATTTCCTGGGTAACAGGATCATCCTCCGGTGGTTTGGATGGAGGACAAAATGTCCCAGAAATAAAAAGACCCTTTAGGCTTGTTGACCTGCTACACGCGACGTACAACTTCTCCCGAGTAATTGTGCGATTTGTACTGACAACTACACATCCAAGTGAGGATCCCTGTGCCTTAGCTATAGTCATTGCGTT
>JAQFXM010004562.1:0-16858 GCA_034693345.1 Entomobrya multifasciata
GATCACTAATCACAACAATCTAACTGGTATCTACATCTAAATCTACATGCATATGTATGATACATAGTTTGAATAGTTGATTACGTAAATATGATTCCGGCTTACTATTTCTTCAATTAAAATTGCTGGTTTGCTTTGAAGTGACTTAAGATTTAATTTTTACGTAGATGAATGTATTTATCGTAGTTAAATTTTAGTTTGTTTGTCTGTCTGTCCGTCCGTGTGCGCTCTAACTTTGAAACGCGTCTACAGATTTGCTTCAAACTTGGCACACAGACACTTCAGGCCAAGTACTCTCCCGCTAGAGTTTGTCAGCTTCCGAGGTCAAACTCCCTCGGGACAGCTGGGTCAAACAGGACAGGTCATGTTGACTTGCGGACAAAAAACTTTTATTGCATATTTCGAAAGATAGGTAAATGTACATCAACGTTTGTCAGAGAACTACAGATCTAAATTTTTCTACTTCGCTTTTCTAAAATTGGTTAAACTTTATGACTCGCCACTTATTGCTCTAATTAATTACGTGGGGGCGAGCAAAGAAAAATGCGATGGTTATACATTCATCTACGTACTCATTCTCATGACTTGTCATGACTCGTTTAAACTTTTTTGGCTATCCTTTAAATAGTTGCTTCTGGCTGTCATATGTAGGAAAGACGGAAATTGAAAAAGTGACAAAGTCTGTACGGGCGAGCTTCAGTTTGTGCCAAGTTATTGATAGAATTACTGAAGGCATAGAAAATGGTAAGAAGTGAAATAAGGAAATAGCACTCTGGAAAGTTTTCGTTTTTGAATGAGTGCTGGATTTGGATGTTTAGATTTACGAATACTCGAGTGAATAGAAAATATTTTGTCTCTTTACTGCAGACCTTGCTTACGCTTTGTTCGCTTTACCCTAATTATCCATTACGACAGTGTCCTAGGGATCAACTTATAGAATATGGCTGTTCCATATCTAATAAACTACTTCTCATCTATGGCCATGTAACCGCGACAGTTAGAGAGGATTCATATTGGCATCGATGCCTTGCAGGCATATAAATTGGTTTGTTGGCCTTTGTTATTTTTGGTTATGCATTTCAATCATATATAATGAAGTTTTTTCGGGATATTTTCCAACAATTTAATAAATTGTATGATAGTTTTGAAAAGTGAAGCGTAGATGTAGAGTTGTCATTCTTGAACAAACTCAAAATGTGTGCATTTCACACCTAGTGTCTATAAATACCTAATTAACCAAATATATTATCTGTTTTGGCAAACATATTGTGTTAATAAACCCCTCGATCCTTTATCTCATTATATGTTATATCAAACAAAATTCGACGAAATTCGAGTTTTTGTGTAAGCTTGGGACACATACGAATAATATGCAGTACATTTTATGCGGAAAATTGATACAATATGACTCATTTCTCGCAAACAAAAATCAGCTTATACCAAAAAAGTTTTGTTAGTGGCCTCATTGATACATGTTCCCAGGTCCGGAAATCAGTTTGCAATCTTCTGAATAAAACATTCATACATACAGCATTTATGATATAGTTAGCAAATGTATTTTACAGAATGCACAAATTATGCAACAGCACATGCTGATTCATTATAAATAATTATGAGTTTTGTCTGTTTATTTTAATATAAAATCTTGAGAAGAACAAAATCTTACATCACTCTACACTACTACTATTCTACTCTTTAACTTACTAGTTGAAGCTCTGGACAAACCATTTTTTAAACATTAAAATGAATTGAGAAACAAATGTTTTAAACTCATTCAAGCATGAAATAAATTTCATTTATAATGATGAAATTTAAGTACATTTTGGAAGCGCTTTTATCATCGTACGTTATCATCTATACTTCGCTAGATAAACACATGACGCAATGTCCACATTATTACCACTTTGCAAAATCTGACTGATATGAAATTCTGAAATCCTAAGGCGCCTTGTAAAAGATTAAACTTACCAACAAACGGTCCTGACTTATTTATCCTAAATCTTGCAAGATTGTATTCGGTTTTTGAACTTATTTTTTTAAAAAAACTTTTCCCTGCAATCCCATCCATGTATGTTCAATTTAAAAGATGCATTTTAACTAATTATTGATCCGCAATTTGCAAAACCATAATTTTTTGAAAGGATGAGCGTTTTTGCAGCCTTACATAGAGCGATTTTGAATTAGAGCGTTGGCAGACATACAGGAAGAGAAACATGATGTACGAAATCAAAAATAAGTACTAAAGAACGTAATAATTGTTCGACTATGTTGAAGAGAGCCAAAAAAGTTGCTGATCTCGAGCCAATGCATGGTCGTCTTTCATTACCATATAACCAATTTATATGTAAGATAATTTTGTCCAAATAATACGTATTTACCATGGATGATGAATCAGTATCTGCGTCCGAAACAAAATATGAGGAAAGATTTCATTGACATTTCGTTATTCAAATATTTGATGGGCTTTATCTGAAACTTATACATTACGTCAGTATGTGCCAACGGATAAAACTATGCGTCATTGATGGATGCTTTTCATTGGAATATTTAGATTATGCCTGAAAATAGTTACCCAGTCAAGGCGAATTCTCAAATAAGCTTTTTGGCTTTAAATAAGGCTGATTATTTTGCATTTGAAGACATTTTGGGATCATAAGTGGAACAACAATCAACACTTCAGTGATTGAAATATTTTATTTGATTTTATACTCATTTTGCGTAGATTTTGAGTGAATTTTTGCTACATATCAGCAGTTACTCTAAATCAGGATGTATTTCTTAAAATGTCCAACAATACAAATTGTTTTTATAGTATTATCTGTGGAAGCAGTAACCAAACGCCCTCTGGATCAAAACAAACATGTGGCTTCCCCGAAACATACAAAACTTAACGACGACTTTTTGACAAAATTTAGAAATTTGAATATAAAACAGTTGGGTAAAATTGACTCCAACTTGGTAGAACCATTTCTTGGCCACGGAGGAACCTATGAAGCAGTGCAGCCACTGGCTTCTAAAATTCAAACTATTGAATCTGACCATTTGGAAAAAGTTGATATAAATAACTTGCCGGAGAATATTAGATCTGTGCTGGAAACGAGAAAGCTGTTAGTGGATGAACTGCACAAAACTGATTTCCTGAAAAATAAACAAGAATTGGAAACATTAAAACATGAAAAGGATACTCTCAATTCCCAACTACGTAAGCACATTCGTGTGAATAAATGGGATCCAGAGTTTCAAAAGGAGTACAAGGCTAATGTGAAAGAAATTACAAGAATTGAAAAGGAAACGAATGAAATACAACAAAAGGTTATTTCTGGAGATCCGTCAGTGGAACTGAAATTAGCTCAAAACAAAGAGGAAGTTAACCAACTGCGAAACAAGAATCTTTATTTGAGGGTTCAAGCTGAGACACCATTTAAACCGCAGGAAAAACAAGAGAGACTTGAAAAGGTTAAACAGGAATTGGCGTCATTAAACAAAGTGAACAATAAGCTAAGTAAACCCCTAAGAGATTATAATTTGCATGTCAAAAACGCAATGGGTGTACTAAGCATACCCTATGATAAACATAGAATATTTCCATCAACGGGAAATATTGGTTTGGATAATGAAATAAGAGGATTGAAAAATGCAGATGTTGCAACTGCGAAAATAAAAATGGATGAATATGACAAAGCATGGGTTTCAAATATGAATGAAGGAATAAACAAAAGGTCAAGTAACTAAATATCACTTAAACCAAGTATGCATTATAACACGATTATATGGAAATCTTTATTTGAAATGTTTTCAGATACTTAAAAAATGTGGACGATTTTGCCATAAAAACAGCAGATGGAAAAATTGTAATTGGTGCGGACGGTAAAAAAATGTACGATTACCAAAAGCTGTGGGAGCATAATTTTGACTCAATAGTTGATGAAGCGCATGGTGAAAAATCAAAACCCGTGAAGGGAAAAAAATCCCCACAAGCAACAGCCCATCAGATGAAAACAGATTACATGAAACGTTTACAAGCAACATATGCAAAAAAGTTTATCACCAAATCAATATACTTCATAAAAACACCAGAAATGGGATATTCCCGTTTACTCAATTTATATATTTCAGAGTATAAAATATATCTAAAAAATGATTTTAATGGTTACAAAACCGGTGTTCAGCAGTTGTTGGAGGCAAACGAACAATTCGGCTGGATTACGAAAAGAGATATTGAAAAACTAAAAGCTGATCACAGATTAGCTGATATTGATTTTTCCGATGACTCTTCAATTGCACAAGCAAGAAAAACAAACCAGTGGAATGAAGTAGCAGAGCTAATAAAATTAAAAGCTGAAAACAGTAATAATCCATTAGTTAATGGGAAAGAAAGCACTGTAAGCCCCATGACCAAGAAAATTTGCTCTTCTTCGTCAAGAAAGAAAAGAAGTACCTCAGCGAACGAATGCATTTTCTTTACAAAAAGACATCACGAATCAAACGACGTGAACAGCGACTCAAATAAAAAGCCGACTTTGGGATCTGAGGAAAACATTCGAAACCCTAAGCAAAAGTCTCCAAACATCAATGCTGGTGGATCAGATTTAGATGCATTATATAAGCCCAAAATTAACATGCCATCTGACTTGGAAACTGTATCAATTGATAGTAAACGATTAAACAACTATCTAATTCAGTTGGATGATGGAGATATAAATTCTGTGCGTATTAAGCAAGCATTAGTAGACCACATCTCACACAACTCCGAGAAATTAGCTGGCACACCTGAAGATATATTACGAACGAAAGCATTAATTAGTCTGGAAAACCTGGATACCCATTCCCAACAAAAAATATTGGCTACAAGTACACTCGGAAACATTGGAGGTGATGTGCCTCCAAAAGCTTTGAGTAAATATCAAAAAATCAAAGCTAGCAGCAGTAAATTTGCTGCAAGGGCAGAAAAGTTAACATCGAAAAGTGGCAAGTTCAGTAATGCATATGGAAAAATAATGCTGGCAAAAGGTGTCGTCACAGCTCTGCGTCATGGAGACTATGTTAGTTTAGGATTGATTGGAGGTAGAATTGGTTTAGAATTTGGTCTTCAGGGTGTCACCAAAATAGGAAAGCATATAGCTAAAAAAGCTACAACAAAGTTTATGACTAAACTGGGTTCGGAAATTATTGGAAAGTTGGCAACACCTATTGGGGCCATTGCCGACATCGGAATTAACGTATACAGTATTACTAAGTCTGTTAAAACTTTAAATGATCCAAACGCTTCCAAATTCGACCAAAATGATGCAATTGCAGATATCGTTGCAGATTCTATTGACATTGCAGTTACAGCAACGGCAGCTGTACTTTCTCTCGTATTTCCTCCGCTGGCTCCATTATTTGCAATGACTGCTTTTGTGATTAATGTATTTTCAACACTAGTTGTTGCATTTTACAAGGCTGCCAATCATGTGGATCGAGTAAACGAACAAATTCCACTACTGGATTTTGAAAGAACGACTGAATATTGGAGATATATAGGAGGAAAGACCACCAGTGGCTACATTCAAGAGCTAATCGATTTAAAAAGAGCTAATAATATAGCTGTCAATTTGACTGTACAATTTCTAATTAATAATCCGGATTACATTGGGAAAGTGTTTCCGTCAAAGACACTTCACGATCCAGGAGCTACTTGTAGGCTTCAGCGGAAAAGCTGCGGTAAAGCATTATTATTTATACCAACTGGTTGTTCAGACTGGATAGATCTAAGTCGTTGTGATGGGGTTGGTGAATACTGTGAAGGCAGGTATAGACACCATAAATGCCAAACAGATTCAGGAACAGATTTCGATCTTTTGTACCATGAAGATGACGAATATCGATGTAGATGTGGGTCAGATCCACCTGCTTGGGGCTATGACATACTTGATAATGAGGTGGATTTTAGAAAGAAAATAGATGTGTATTTGCAACGTGCTGCTCCAGATTTGCAAGTCCCAACGGGTTTTGCATACAAATGTAAACCCTCGTCACTGAGAAATGAAGGAAAACGAGTGTCCAAACCGCATACGGACAGAGAATATTTATGCCGTGGTGCTATTGCAGTGGTAAGGGAACAATACTGTCGTCCTTTCAACGGTTGGGATTTCTTTAATTTTGAAAGAATGGAGAATAAAAGATGTGGAAAGTTTATGCTTTACGATTTGGGGAATGGAACTGATCATATTACGTTGGACGAGGGGGAAAAAGTTGACAATCTATTTGTTGTGCAAGAAGGAAATAAACATTTTTATGGAAATGCTGGTGACGATACTTTTGTGTTTGTCGGGCCATGTCTCTTTATTACTGGACTCTTTCACGGAAAGAGTTACAAAGAAAATGGCAATGCAATTGTATTGGAAAGTAACTGCTATCGATTCGGTCGGATTCAAGTTGACTTGGTTTTAGGAACGATGAAATTTGGCTCTAAATCTGCAATTGTTAATCTGCGTAACATTCAACGCGTAATTGGTAGAAAAGATGAAACAGAGTCTATAACTGCAAAATGTGACACAACACTAGTTTCTGGAAGCGGCGGCAGATTGGCCAATGACCCCGACGTAGTTGTGGTTCCGTATTGTACTTCAAGGTCTTTTGAATTAACCGTTTCTGTTGAGGGCAGCACTTTATTAGATGCCAGTAAATTTTCGAATGGAAAAGTGTATACTTTATTGCAAGGACGGCCCTCATTTCAGTCATATGTTCCAAGATTTTTTGGGGGAACTCTTGTATACAAATTTGACGAAAGTGCTGGAAGGTTAACAACAGCAAGTATTGACAATACAACACTGTCCGGTACATTAGGATTTAGTAGTGGAGGAATAGCAAGCTTCAAATTCATTGGGAGTCCGGCTTCTCAACCCGAACAAGTTTGTGAAGTATCAAAAAATAATCAGGAAAATCAAATATCTATTTTGATAAGCAAAAATAAAAATTTCAGCAGACTGCTTGTACTTAACCTGGATCAAAAAACCATACAATGTTCTTATCGTTTAGATAAAGAATCCAATATGGACAAATCCATTTACGGTTATGATTTTATAGACAACGTTTTTCATCTTGTGTCCGGGAATTGGGCTGCATTTGGTGGAAAACTTAGCGATCAGTTTATTTTAAGCAGTTCACAATTTTCTGGCTCAATCGATGGGAAAGCGGGTGAAAATTCATTGCATATTTCAAACGACTTTACTGATGTCAACAGATTAGAAGTCAACTTAAATTCGGGATTTATTCGTCGAAGAAACACAATTTCTGTGAAAAATATACAAAAAGTATACGGCAGACTTGGCTACATTGAATACGTGACTACTGCATGCAATACGAAATCTCTAGACTTGGGTGGCACAGTATATGATCAAGTAGATATCCCAGCACTGTCTTGCATAATCGATCTTACAATATCTGTTAAAGGGAAATTAACTATTATTGACAGTAAGTCAAATGGAACTTTAAGTATCCAAGCTGGATATGAAAATCAAGATCAATGTTCTCGGACAGCAACGACACAACCTTTGGAACTATCTGCTTCGTTTTTTGGAAGCGGTCAAACTACGATTCTATTAAATTTTCAAATGAATCAAGTTTTATCAGCATCACCAAAATGGATAAATATTGACGGAGGACATCAGGTATCTTTAGATGGTGAATATCCCAATATTTACTTTGAAGAGGATTACAATCTGAAAAGTGCAATGATCCTGGAGCAGGAAAATGTAATTGCATATCATGAACTGAAAAATATCCATTTTGAGATGGTTTCTGAGCCAAAAATTAGAAAGGGTGCAAATCCAGTGCAGAATATTTTTAGACTGGCTGAAGGAACCAACTGGGAAGTGTTCGGAGGGCAATTGAATGACATGTTTATTCTAGCTAGTAACTCGTTTGGGGGTAAAATTAATGGGGGACTAGGAAGTAACAGCTTTCATATTGTAGATGATATAAATGGGATTGCGGAGATTGATTTAAATACCGTGAGCATCCAAAGAAATATGAGTAACATTACTACATTTACAAATATCGGGGAAATATACGGCAGAATGGGGGAACCTGAAAAGGTGACAGTTGCTTGTGATATTCAACATGTAGAAATGAATGGGGGGTATGCAAAAAATCCTGACATCATTACCATTCCCAAGATGAATTGCACCCGTAAAATGACTGTTGTTGCAACGGGCTACACAGAATTATCAAGTTTGACGGAGAAGAGCAACATTTACATTTATTTAAAATCTGACACCACCAAAAACCTAAATATCAAAGCAGACATTGTAGTCACCAGTTCTACAATTTTTAATGTCCCGATTCAGTATCCTGCTTTCAAACTCCATTCATATGAATTGAAAATTGAAGACAATGAAAATTTGAGGACGGTAAAGCTTTATCTTGCTTTGTCTGACAACAACTTTGTGGAAATAATTCAAAAGTACGATGTGGCCCATTATGTAGCTCACAAGCGGAATGTCAATGTATTGTTTGTTGATGCGGATTTTAATTCAAATGGAAATATTTTGGTGAATGATGAAACAACTGAGATAAATATTTTGCATGTCCTACAAGACGGGGGAAATCGTCAAGGAGTAGAACAAAGGAAAGGTGCAATTGGAGCGAGAAACATTTTTCGTTTAAATGGAGGAAATTGGGATGCATTTGGAGGAACGCTTGATGACTCATTTATTTTAAACAATGACAGCATTACAGGAACATTGCATGGGTTGGGAGGAGTCAATTCACTGATCTTAACAGAATATTTAACTGCTGCAGTAGTTTCCGTCAATTTAAAGGATAAGAGTTTAATTATGGATTCCTCGAAGGTGACAGTAAACAGCATTCAAATTGTCGGAGGACGAAAAGGAAAGCAGGAAAAATTAATATGCAATTGTGATACAAAGCTAGTAATGTTGGATGGCGGGGCTTCCTCAGATGCGCCAGATGAGATTGAAATTCAGCAAAGTTTCTGCCGCCCACAACTTTCAATTGTTGTAACTGAATTCACCACACTTGAAAACTCAGCTATTGCTGGAAACTTTACATATCATGTAAGAACCAGTAAACAGTTTGATATCCGGTATAATGCCACATTAATAACCAATCATGCTTTTAAATTTGAACTTCCATTGGACCAAGTTAGGAATATTTCTTTGGAGGAATCCAACCTAAAAGTATACTTCGTTGACAGTGATATTGAGAAACGGTTCCCTTTGAATTTTCAAAATCTTCCAACATTTCATGTTGGACTAGGACCAGAATTAGTGGCAGAGGTCATCTTGGAGGAAAATGAAACGGTCCAGTGCTCTATTGTCGCAAGATCCCCATATTCAGGGACAATACAAGGGATATACGGTGCTGAGAATAAGATGATTGTGGACACTTTCTCCAGTCTTCAATCAATCATTGGTGGTGACAAAGATGATGACATTTTTATCTCTAAAGTCCAGTCAGTTTTGTTCATTAATGGACGAGGAGGAACAAATGGACTTCATCTAGATAACGAATTGCATCTAGGAAAAAGAATAGAAGTGGATTTCATCGAAGAGAAAATAAATTTCGTAGAAGGCTCCCATTTCACCTCATTTGTTACGGTGATCAAAGGCATTGTTTTGTTTACGGGGAGGGAAAACGACTTTGAAAGGGTAGTACTGAATTGTAACACGAAGCATCTTAGATTTGTAGATGAAGTTGTTGTGAGAAAGAATTGCGGTTATGAAGTCAGAATCCAGGTTGAGGTGGGCACCAGAGTCATATTTGAACTTGAGGATGAAATTGATCATTTGAGCGAGGTGGATAATGAATTGGTTGAATTGGAGGAGGAGGATGATGACAATGATGAACACTCTGAAGAAATGGAGGAGTCCGAAAATAATGACGATGAAATCGATTTTGGTAACGACGATGAAAGTCAATCAAATGTCGAAATGCTACCTGAGCTGAATCCCTCCACTTTCTACTATCATTTTTCCACCGTCCATAGTTTTGACATTGAAGTTGACAACTTTATAATGCTACGGCAGTTCAGACACATTTTTTATTTGAACTTTACTCTTTCCGATTTGCGTAATCTTCAATTTGCTCTAAACGAGTCTCGTATTATCTACTCCACATTTGAGCATAATGAGTTGGAGTTTTCCCATGTTGTCAATGGAGTGGATGATACAGCAATGTTTTATTCTCAACCAGAATTTATGACTGCTGAAGGATTTCTATTGAGGGTAACTAGATACGGAGAAATCATCGCCGTTGTCGCCAATCCAGAAGAAAATTTAGACCTTAATATTATCCAGCAAGATATTATTCCAAGACTAAGTTCTTACTCATCTAAACTTGGCATTTCGTTCATGGTGGAAACTGGATCAGATTTTGTTTACTGTGGAAATCCAAACGAAGTTAATTTGCTAACCAATCGAGAAAACTTGACGAGCCATTTAGTTGGATTTGAAAGGACAACTTATGAAATTCTTGATTTGGATAACAATGTTTTCATTTACCCTCAGTTGGTTAATGCGAACGAAACAGCTCAAGTTTTGGATCTGAGGAATATCATCTTTCAAATTCGTAACAAGACGAAGTGCAAGTATGTACCAACAATTTCCCGAAACGGAGACAATTTGGAAATTAAGATGACCAATTGGACAGACATATTTAGGGGAAATGTTATACTCGTCAACGGAACACTTCATTACAGCAAAATATCAATTTTACTCAATTCAATTGTAATGGAAATCATTCCTCCAAGAGGCAATGCAGATGAAAACAATCGTAGTAAACGGTCGATTGATCAGAATGAAAGCATTTGGAAAATCGTACCACGTCCCATAACCATACCTAAAGGACATTCTTACATATTAGCTGCCGAGGATTTGGAGGATGGAGTTGAAATAAAGACGGTATCTTCAAAAGATGACCTTGAAGAGGAAGAGCATAACAGTTTTCAGTTTTCTAAAGATGAGAATGACTTGATCATAACGAGCATAAATTCAGAAAACATTGAAAGGGGGACGGCTACAACTTTTGCAATATTTGATTACTACTTACCTCAATCTGAGTCGGACAACAATTTGCTGGGGAGTGAAAATGAAACGGGTTTTGTGTTTGTGAAGACTGACAAAGTGAATAATATTCAGATAAAGCTGGGAAAGGAAACAATCTCAGTATCTTCAAATGAACCAATAGTTTCTGAAGAAACGGGAGAAGAAATAGCGATACAGTTTTATGAAGACATTTTGGATAGTGAGGAATCGAAAATCTTAAAAGTTTTACCGGAAATACCCAGAAAATTTAAGGTTTCTTGGCTGAAGAAAATTGGAAGAACGACTGAGTATCTGTATGCTTTTTGGATAGTCATTCTGAGTTGTACGGTTTTGATGGGATCTGTTATGTACAGATATTGTAGGAGGAGGACTGGAAGAAAAGGGAAATATTTAGTAAATAGAAGGCAATATCTCAATTCCATTCAGGATGAGAAGGAAGCTGTGTCGTTGCAAGAGTTTTCTGAAGAAAATGCTGAGGATTATGAGGAGCCAAGGTTGATTAATAGCATTAACTTGTCTGAAGATACTTTCATGTAATATTTTTGCATAAAATAGTTTCGTTTTAATAATATATGAGTTTTCTTGCTTTTTTAAATTTAAAGATTTTTTTGATTGACTTAACTTGTTTAGTAAAGATATTAGTGATAACTTTGAACATTTTATTTACAAGCTAATCCAATAATGAGTATCATAGTGCCTCCATCCTTACCTGCCACAATTTACCTATTACATAACCTATCACTCATCATGTGAAATAACGCGGCTTATAATCAACTATGCTAATTGTTCATTAACAGTTTTAGTGTTAATAAAGCACAATGAATTTAACTGAATAACAGCACAACTCGTTTTTATTACAATTTAAATTTACATCTCAGTTTTAGAAAACCCAAATATCTTTAATCATTCTTACAAATAATTTTTAAGTATTCGAATACTCATACTCACACAAAAGAAGGATCCTTGAATGAAAATTAAAATGAATCTGTCATTTTTTCTTTATATTCAAATGATTCGGATTCAAATGTTCCTCGTAACGGTAGCTTTGATAAAATTGAAAATACATTTTGACTTCGTTAAAAAGTCTTAAAAAACTGGGGGAAAATCATGACAATGGATGATTTTTTTAGAAAACACACCTTTCTTGTATTTAAAAAATATAAATAGTTTTTTAACAATAAAAATGTATTAGAGTAAGCACACTAGCAAAATGTTTTGCTGGAAAACCGGAAAATTAAGAAAATATTTAGTAAATCGACTTACTAAAAGGCAAGTTGTTTTACTATGTTCTAACAGATTGATACAATTAAAATTAAAACTGAAATTGAGTTCAAAACACTAACCAAAATCATTGTCCAAAAAACACAAAATTATTTGGGTAGTAGGAAAACGCATATGTTCGTGCAATAATAGTCACTCATCTTGCATAAACAAGATTATTTATTTTACTTTATTTTCCATCCTGGACAAATACTGGCCGGGATATCCACACTTCCAGTCTCCTCTTTCAATTCCACTAATTCCCAAATAAAAAGATAATACACAAAATAGGACAAAATGGTTACAGCATACGTCATAGGAAAAAGGATTTTTGCGATGTTATCTATTTTTGCCGACTTTTGAGAAGAGCTCTCCTCTTTCTTACTTTCCCCCAACTTTTCCTCAACAAATCGATCTTTCTTCGAACCCGTTGCATCCATCTTCTTTTCTTTCAATTTATCCATCGAATTCACAATTTTGTTGATACGCCACCGTCTCATTCCAAATCCCTCGCCCCGCATGACATAGAACACCGTTGCCGTTTCCAAAATGGACATCACGGCAAAAGTCAAGCAAGTTCCCGTAAATGTCCCCACTCCCGTGTTATACGAGACCTGTGGCAATGTCTGCAATGTCCCTGAAATTTGGGTTGCCATAGTGAGGAGTACAGTGACCGTCAATGATAATCTCGCTTCCATGGCATCCCCCAACCAAAATGCCACCCATGTGATAATGGTAAACATGTTGCAAGGCATAAAAACCTGATAAATGTAATAGTCAAGCTGCCTTTTGAATTCAAGTCTCAAGAAAATGGCGCTGTTTTGTCCCCAGACAAGTTTTTCCCAACACAGCGGCCTGCTTTGTGACCTGTGAGCCGGAATTGCGTAAAACGCTGACCCTCAATGTTGGTAACCTGTTCCATGGATTCCTGATCATCCCAATGGAGTTCCAGGGTATCGTTCTGATAAGAGTAGGATGTAGGAGTTGAATTTCACAAGCTTGTTTGTCGAACGGCAATCGTTCTAAATTCATGAAACAGGAAGTTATCAAGGAAAGTCCTGTACTTTGGAATAGGCTTCCATCGGGAAATGCTCGGATGAATGAATTTGGTCTTGTTATGCTGTGCACGCTCGAATATTTTTCATTATGAATAAAAATATTGGGTGTCCAAGGTTTATAGTTTGTGTCAGCGTTTAACGTAACGTAAGGGGATCTGGGGATTCGTATTTTAGGCGAGGGTCCTTCCATTTTTGTCTTATGGAAAGTTGAAGTTTTAATTCCATCGTTTTATCGTCGATAGTTTCAATGTCTCGAAACCCAGATTTATAAATACTTTGAGAGGTTGGTGGGAACAAGATTTCAAGTCACACGTATTTAGCCCTTTCTCGAGTAGCAGCATTGTTGCGTCATCGTGTCTGTATTCCATTAATAAATTGATCATTTCAGGGGTAGTTTTAGGGATGTCTTGTATTGACTTCATGTTTCGTAGATTAAGGGCATTTTGAAGATAAGGCAAGGATTATGGAAATTTTTCCCGTAATTCTGAGCTTACGTGAGTGTTCCATGCTTTCTCTAATATTTGGACACCTCTGAATTTGTAACCCCAATATCAAAATTCATCAATAGTTTGATGAAATGTTCAACATTTCCATCTTTGGATATCAGAAATTTGAATGTACTATCGGTCACGTTGAAGTTCTCAGAATCCCTGGACGCTGTTCTGAAAACTCCAAGCCCAATAACGTCTCATCCGATCAGATAATTTGGCGTCCGATCTGAATGAACCAGCTTTAAATTACCCCAGAATCGTGATCCCCAACTGGAAATCCCCTTTCACTATTTGGGATGCTGATCATGGTTCTCCAACTAGCAAAACTGAACAAGTTCTCCAGTTGTGTGAACAAGCTGGAACTGCTAGTCTATCTATCCATTGGACTTTCACTCGACGTGCGTATCATCCACCTGCATCTTTCATGCCAAGCTCCACCCTTCACATTATTTTCCTATATACTCCACCAAACATGCATGCATCCATAATTAGTAATTAGTTTTGTATGCATCTCACATCTTGTCATATTCCGAATTATCAGATTCTTTTCTTGTCTTCAAATGAAAGCGCACTCTCAAATGTAGAATTAATAGTAGTCCTTATTAGTTATAAGTTTTAATGATGAGCTATCAAGTGGTAAATTAATTGGAGAAATTATTCAAAAGCACTCCATGGCCATGCATGGGTGAGTGATGATGATGATTTGATGATGCAATTTATGCAATGCTGGCTGAGTTAGTGATACGCAGAGAAAATCCAGTGCCTGCGCAGTGCACCAAGCCAGTTGACTGCTTCTTTGCTCGCGCCTTTTCGCGCGCCTTGCTTTTTTGAATTTTTCTTTTCCATTTCTTCCCCTTTGTTTCAACTTCTGCTTTCTTGTGCTTGCTCCTTTTTCACATTTCACATTTTTTCACAGTGTTAGGTTATCCTTTTCCGGGTGTTGGTTTAGCGTTTTTTAGTTCACCTGTATTTTCAATTACCCAATTTTTAGTGATATAGAAATTAGAGAAGCTAGTAACATGTTTTAAAAAATAATTTTTTTCTTCAGAAAATCCAGAATGATGAATGATCACATGATTAGATTACATAACTAAACAGCAGACAATAATTATCCTTTTGTAGACTTTACACAATACTTGCTGCTCCTTATTTTTTGAGCTACTTTCTTTTTAAAAACATCAACTAATTAGTCATCTAGTGAAACAATTTTTAGTGCAAGCTGGATGCTACATTTTAGGGTTGTGTTGATATGAATTGGAATTGAAGTACACATTTTTTAAACCATGCACTATGCAGTGCACTGCATTTTATTGTTGCTTATGCAAATATATGTAAATCTGTTCAAATCCATAATTTCCCCTTATTTTGTTACTGTTTTATAAAAATCCACATTTTGCGTTTTCCGAGGTATTTTTTTGACGGATATCTAAAATTGCATCACCCACCCGCACCACAATAATTTTCGCAGCTTTCACCAGCTACACGGATATTATGATTGATGAGCATTTATCACTTATAGATTTGTCATGATTTTTTGTTTTCAAAATAGGAGCTTTAATTAAAAGTTTATCGGCCAGATGATAATTAGTACTAATTTATGTTTCAAGACACGGATTACATTTTCGTTACTTGAAATTTTCGGGGCAATGGGATACATTCAGGTGAATTCTGTAAACTATGCGACTGCTGCAAGTATTTTTTTCAATTATGCCTACACATCCTTATAACCATGACGAAAATTCAAAAATTGAAGTAATTCGGATCCAAACAGAGTAGAGAGTACAACAGGAGCAATCATTGCAAATTATGAAGAAAAGCGATAAAGAAATGCATTTTATGGCAAAGCAAGCATATACTTTTTTTATGTACCTAATTATGTGTCTCCACGTCCAAAAAGGAACCTTAATTTTACTTGTTTTTGAATTTCAACTTTCCGATCCAGTTATGAATTCCTACTCGGCTGGCATTCCATTTGCCCTTCAAACATATTACCAGCCTCTTTTCTTGATGAGCAGCATAAAAATACCATTTATGGAGTATACATATTTACTGATTTAGATTATGCACAAAAAAATTGAAGACAACTGCAATGCACTAAACGCATTGTTGAGCTACTTAAGAGGGAGATGCCACTTTATGAGGTACTGTTATTGCATTCAAAGGTCGCTGGGAAATCATCAGGTATGAAGACAACTGTTGGTCAAAGGTCATTTTTATCAATAAAGTTTACATGTTAATTGGTTAAGTGTTTCAATATTTAAAAACCAAAATACAAATGCAAAGTTATTTTGCTTTGGAATTAATTGGAATAGACTGCTATTCGGATGAATGAATTTGATCGTGTGATACTGATTACGCTGGAATGATTAATGACGTCAGATGTCTTAGGAATGCGTACATTAATTTAGAATTTAACGTCAAGTAACGGGATGGGAAGTTTAAAAAAAGGATATAGAAGATGATGATGAAGTATGTGTAGTATCATACATATATTAGCTTTAGAATTAAGACAATTCCATTCAAAAGGTAAAAACGAGAGTCATTGCATTTACTAAAATTTTAATTAATAAAATTGAGGAACAAAACAACTACAAAATAATCTTTTAGTTAACTAGAACAATTCAATCTTGCTAACAAATAATTACGAATGAAATTAGAATGCCTATGTTCACCACACGAAGAATGATAAAATGAAAACTAAAATCAAATTGTACTTAATTTATGCATTTAAAAAAAAATCTTCCACGTAGTAATACCTTCATGATTAATTCATCAATTCCTCTTCCAAAACCAAAATGATTGCTCTTCTCAGGAACAGGTAAATTCATAACCGCTTTCATTCGTACCCTTTTTTCAGCCAAGCCAAGGCTCTACGTTTCTGTTCCACCTTTTCCTCATGAATTCGTCGCTTTTCAAGTTCAACATTGAGTTCTGAATTAAAGTAAAGTCTTGTCACTCTTTTAATCTCGTCAGTATAGTTTAGCCCAAATCCCGTCGTCAC
>JAQFXM010004563.1:0-16856 GCA_034693345.1 Entomobrya multifasciata
CACTTTTCAAAAAAGGGCATTTTTTGAATTATTTTTTGCAAACATATTTTTTTGAAAGAATATGGGTCATAAAATGTATTACCCCACAGTAGCCTTGTTTTCTAACATGAGACTAAAACTTTATCATCGTCTGAAAGCCCACAGTTTGGGCTTGAAAGTAGTGCAAAAGCACAAAAAAATATTTTGAAATTTATGAGTAATTCATATAGAAACTGAAAGGAATGTTGAAATGGGGTTGAAATGTTGTTAGTGACTTCAAGTGTCGCCTGTACCAAACAGTACATGATATCTTTTCAGATTTTGATATTTATTAGTCTAGTAATACTTAGTTATTATTCAACATATCACAATTAGATGCTGATGATTATTGTATTCAAACTATGCCATAATTTCTACAAACGAATGAGCAAATTTTTCTTGCATGAAAAACTAAACTTTTTTATGGTTTGGTATTTGCTCTGCATTTGTTCTAGTTTAGAGGTAAGGTATCTCGTTTTGTAATATTTCTACACAGTAAACTATGTAGTTTTTAAATATGTCCAAGGGGTATCTATATAAATTTTGGGGCGTTGAGAATATGAAGTTGAAAAAATTCCATACCTTTATTGTACAGGCTTTATGTAAAGACACTACACACACGTTGTTGGAAACTTTAACGACCTTTTTCTCTGCTGAGCACAAAAAAACTTAAACGCAAGAGAAATATATCCACTACTCACACACTCCATAAAAAGTATAGAGACTGTAGTGAGTGGTGGAAATCGACACAATTACAGTTAGAGCTGGAACAAGAGAAAAAACCGGGTAGCAAAGCAAGCAAAGTCATATAGATATAGTGGAAAGCATGGCATGCCAGTGCACAGTTCACTTCCCAAAAATTACTGACGTGATATGTAGTTGCTATGGTACAGAGAACGAGAGGCAGAGGAGAAAAACAAACAAGGAAGAAATTGGATGGATGAGGTCGTCTAATGATAATAAAAAGAAGAAGACGTTTTCCTCATGAAAATATAATTCAACCTGTGCTCCTTCCCAACTCCTCCAACTTTAGTACGAAAAAAGAAGCAACTTATTCAAGCCATCTTTCACTTTTATTGTGTGTGACTGTAAATTGTGACTACTTCTACTATTATACAACCTTGCCTGCCAAGTTGGATGGGTTAGTTGGGGAGCAGGGATGTCCATTCAAATGGTATAATCAAGTGGCTATGAAGAAAGTAATCGTCTATACACAAAGTAAACAGTTTCGGTCGGAAATGGATGAAGGTAGACAAGACATGAAGGGAGACAGGCTGGCAGACGGATGGTTGGATATCGTGAGGATAGATCAACCAAAATTTGTTTTCGAGATAGGACGGGATACAAACGTTCACAATCTCATGACACGACTTTCATGAGAAGACATATAAACTATAGTTTGATTAGTTTAAGTAATACTCTGTTGTACCATGTTTCATAGACTGTGTGTAAAAAAACGGTTCTTTTGATACTTTTTCGAAGAAGATGATGACAAAGGGAAGTAGAAATAGAACATTGACTTTATGATGAAAGTCATATAAGTCATTAGTTTTATGAAAATAATAAATGAATATATACTACAGCATATACAAACATAGAGAGAGACACTCTCACAATGAGTGGCTTTGCAGTATATTTTTGTATAATAATAGCCTTTTAAATTTGGATGGATTTCGTTTTTTTTCCTCTTTGTATATCCGGAGGTAGAGCAAAGTATGTAAAAGGGTAAAAGTGAAAATAAAGGTTTTTGGTTGGCTGTGTTATTCGCAAATATTATCCAACGGTTTCCCCAGCTCTACTCTACTCCTCTTAAAAGGGATAATGTTTTTGCGTTGATGAGTAATCAAAAGGGTGATGATGATGATGATATTGCGGTATAGAGATGAGAACTTTTAATTTTCAAAAAGAGCGACGCGCTTGTAAAGTAAGTAAATGGGTAAGTACACAAAGCAAATATTTGAGATTTAGGCTTGAAAAATCAACCGTATAAAATCAGACCGCATGGTTTTTCCGCTGTTATTTTGTACTCGTCATCATCAGTTTTCTCTTTCACAAACCTACAAACGCTCTGACTACTGTGTAAATGCAATACAAGACGATAGCGTTGATGAGAAAGTCAAATATCGTTACTGAATGTTGATATACGAGATGAACTTATACTCTTGTTATTGCTGTTATGGATATGGATGTATATTATTATGGTGATGGATTACATTGTCATGCAATTTACTATAGTGTAACATTTCCCTTTGTGTATTTAAAATATTTTTTGTGATTATTATTGGGGTTGTCTGTGTAGCGAGTGAAGTGACATAAGCGTGCTTTTTTTCTTGGTGAAATCAAAAGAAGAAAAAATGTATGCAAACGACTAAAATCGGAGGGGATTGCTATATTTTGCTAAGTAGAGTCAGTGCCATTCTCATTTCCATTCCAAAACAAGCAAATTGTAATCCATTACTTGAAAGGCACAGCGGAGAATAATGGGATGGATGACATGGCACGGAACACCACACATGATGATGGAGTATTGTCGCGTAGAAAGGAGCAAAAAACCAGTAAACCATAACCACGAGAAAACAAACTGCATGGGGAATGGTGTCACCGAGGAATAATACTTTTTTCTCTGTTTCTTTTCTCTCTGCTTATTTAGAAAATGGAAAAAGAGGCGCTGACCAGACCTCTCTAACCTTTTTCCATTTGTCATTCCTTTTTCTTTAAGCAAATCACAAATCAAAATCGCAAGAATCATCTATCTTTGGGTCTGAATACATATATACACATATATATTCGTAAATCTTTATCCACTTTTTTCATAGTAACAGTATCAGAAGACCACATAAAAAATGCATTCGGAATGTTGAATTGTAGTCAACTTGAACGACATGATGATCAGAATGACAAGAAGTAAAGAAATAAGTAGAAAAAGAGAGGAAGGAAGAGAAGAAAGGATAGAAAATGGAGAGTGTGTGTGTGGAGTGGTGTACCTGTGTAATCGGATCCTTCATGACTAGGACATCTGTGACAGCTCCAAATTGGGAGAAATAGTCTCTCAGTTTTTCCGGTGTGGTTTGCCAACTGAGACCACCCACGAAGAGCTTGTTCTCGTAACCAGACACACTCCCGTTGGACGCAGTAGTGTTGCCCACGCTGGGCGATGATCTGGCTGAGTTGTCGTCTCCAGCTCCGTGAATCGCACTCAACCCATTCTCCAGCGTCACTTGGGTCAGTCCGTTGAGGGTAGCACCTTCCATAGCTACGGACTTGTCTGTTGAATAAGAAAAACAGACAAAAGAAACATTTTACAAAAACTCATAGGAAAATGCATGGAATACATACAAAATGTAAATAATATATTTACAGCGTCTATTTTTAAAACAGCTTTGCCTGTAATTTTACGTACACAAGACTCGGAAAACCATTTTTTATTTATTTACTTCGTCCTTGAGTTTCTGTGTACTGTGTGTGTTCAGAAATCAGCGGAATGAAAACAAGTAATAATTTTTACCGTTGAAGATTATTATTATTAGCACACGAATTAAACACTCAAAAAGTGAAGATGATAAATAACCTTTTTTAATATAATGTACATGTAGGTGTAACAGGAAATAATCGATGAAAGCAAATGAAATTCCACAAAACACAAGAATGTTAGAGTGTGTATTAATCTGATTTTAATTAAGAAACAAAAGCTATTCAGTTCCTTGTGATACAGGAAGAGGTGTATTTTCTAGCTTTCATTAAAATGTTGCATGTGTGTATGTGTATGTGTGTGTGGTCGTATGTTGGATAAACAAATACTGCGCTTCTGCTATTGTAATGATTGGCCTGGTGACTACAGTAAAAGCAATTTTGTATTTTTAAAACTAAAAGTAGAACTAAGCACATATTTATGTATTCCTATGCTTACCCCAAGACAAAAACTATTCTACATGCGTCATGGATAAAGCTGTCTTAAGTTACCCCAGTTTACAACTTAAACAAAGAAGAAAATAAGCCACTAATTTGCTTGTAAAAGTACCAAAACTCATACAACTTCTACTTTGCTTGTACCTAATGACAACTGGTTTGTAGAAAGTTCAGTGTATGTAAGAACCAGTTGTAGGGCTCCAATTCCAGAATAAAATCAGTAAAGTAGTTTTCATTTTATAATTAACTACTTTCATTTGAACTTGAGATCAACTTTCTAACTAGGCAAGATTTACAGCTAGAGTCTAGTCACTAGACCATTCTACATAAGTAACTATTTGTTTGGTATGCAAGTTATCGATTAACATCTTAATTTCTTTTGATTGTAAAACTACGAAATCTTGGTTGTGATATATCTGTGCACAAACGTTTAACAAACTACCGATATGTATGTATGTACATATGAAACTTTTAAAACAAGTTAGTATGCATGTGCTCTTTTTGTCAGCTAAATTGAAATGGAATTTTGCTTTATTAATCGATTTTCTTTGACATTAAATGTCATTGAACTGTCGTATATATGGCACTTGGCAAGATTTTTCCCTTTACCTAGTTTCTACCTTACTAATTAAATTTAATTTCTTAAATTACCACCAGAGACAAATTGTACCTTAGAAAGCTAAGCATATTTTGCATTAAATGTACGCACTAGTTAAACGGCAAACTATGCACTTAATTGCAAAAAAAGATAACAAAATATGAAATATTGAGCAAATTTTAAAACATTTCAAACAATTTTTATTTTGCAAATAGTTTTGTCCGTATGCTATATGTATGTGCAATATAAATGCTTTGTGTTTCGAAATACAATAGCCCAAAGTATAGAAATGTAGCGTGTTGCATGGTGCTTTTTACAAAACTCTGCTATGGCCTCATGCCTCATGGATGACAGTTGAGCTTGGCAAAAAAAATACACCGCACAAACTTTACAGGATCTTCTTCGTATTTCAGACACAATCGCTTTTGAAATTCAAACCCAGCAGCCATACTCAAACGAAAAAATGCAAAGTATGCATTCAAAACCTTGTCAAGCGAACTAGTAATGTGTATAGTAGAAAGGAATATGAGTGTCTTCTATTTCATAGCTAGATAGTATTGTTGACAGTTGACTGACATTTATAAAGGAATTATTTTTTTGATAAATTAGGTAAATAAGTATACTCACAGCTATTCAAAAACCAAGAGGGAGGCTTCAACGCATAAAAGTTCATAGCAAGTTTTTTGTGTTCTTGTCCTTTCTTAAATAAAGTCGCCACGGTAATTATAAATCTTACGGTTCTGCTATGACTCGTATCAGATGAAAATTTGTTGTGGTATTTTCAATTAGTAATGTTGTCTACTTTTTAATTCTTTTTTCGACGGCACCAACAGCCAAAGAAGATAGCTGGCAATGCAAAAAGGTTGAGTTGAAAATGATGCCGAAGAAGAAGATGAAGACGACGATGAAAAATCAAATAAAATGCTGAAGACGTTGATAAGTTGATGATATCGTTGGCGTTAATGGATGGGAGGAGATGACGGCTGGTGCCGGTAATGACAACCTGAATTATAGACAATTTTGACGGTGTTATGATGATGATACATAAAAGTACCCACGCATCCATTAATATACATTAAAAAATTTAATTTTAAACTAATAAGTTTGTCTATAATTTTTGTTTAATTGAAATTAGAAGGCAAAAAGGGAACTATAATTCAAGCCGCTGAACTAGACAGAAACGAGATAAAAAAATACACATTCCTCATTTTATTTGACAAAGCTTTAAAGCAAACAGAATATTAAAAGAATTGAGACCAGTTTAAATGTGCAAAATACGTACATAGAAATTTTCAGACAAAGACATAGTTAAAGTAAAACCATAAACATGAGCAATCTGATGATATTGGTGAAGGTAAAATAAACGTATGTGTAGGAATGCTTTCTCCCTGGTTGCTTTTCTGAAGGCATAATACATGCATGTTATACATGAGCAAAGAAATAGATTGTTAAAACACATTCCAGAAACCACATTCGTGATATAACCACGTGGTAAAGTGGCAAGAGTGAACTCTCTAAAAACTGCACTTGACTGACTGAAAATGTGTTATTTGTGTCGCATAAAATGTATTTTTTATATTGAAAGCAGAAAGTAGCGAGCAGAGTATTGATTACAATTTTTTCCCCATGTGTTTTCTGTGCACAGATACTAACCAGCAGTAGGGAAACTAAAACTGCCAACCAAAGTGAAAATGGGAAGGAGAAAGAGAGAGAGACATGCAATTAGAGTGTTCACAACTCCAAAATTCGTACCAAAACCAACCATATCGTATATACAGGCAGCATACAACCACCCTATCTATTTAAAGCCTTTTTACCATGCCACACCACCACCACCACAATAACAGTCACCCACCGTCTGCGTCCACCACTTTCTTTTCATCAGCCAAAGGAGAGTAAAATGACAATAAATGTTGCAATCACATCACGCTTCCCTTCTTCCTTGTTTCTTTTTTTCTCTGTCTACTAATAATATACATTGGTTGTAGCAGTCAGTATATTTATTTTTAGGGGCTTTGGTGGAAAAAAGTAACAAAACTCTGAAAAAATTAACTTTTGTGCTAAACACTATTCATCGACAAACTACGTACATGTATGTCAATGTTTTTTTATTGTGTAGTATCTACTCAGCTCATTGTCAGCTTTTGCTTTTCGTTTGAATTGGTTTGTAATAAAAAAACGGGAGGAAACACATTCTCATCACCAACCACACACATCAGCAGTGCGTGCAAAAGTGTTCATTTTATTGTATTAAAATGCTTTCATTAAAGCCTTTTCTCCCTCTCTCGCTCTCACTCTGTTTCGGCTTTTTACTCTCCCACTCTCTTATGTACATGTATACAAAAATAATTGTAAAAATGTGTCCTTATTTTTTACTTTATTTTTAGCTCTGGTAAGTTTTCCAGGAGGACGTCTATTACAACCAGGAAAAATGACAAAAAAATAGAATAAAGCCCTATGAAAAAATAGAGTGTGTATTTGGAGTAAGCGTTGAAAACGAAATAAAAACCAAACCACCACAAACACAATAACAGGAGTAGTAGTAGTGGAGCAAGCAGCATCAATAATAGCACTCAACCATCCAATTCAAACAAGCAGAGTGAGAAGAGGAAAAGCGTTACTTGCACCGTAGTCGTCGCCGCAACTCATACGTGCAAAACAATTGAATTATGTATGTACATTTACTGGTTGGTGAGCTCAAACTTAACTTAGCACCGAACACGTCTCTTTCTCTTGCATTCTCTATTATTTTTTTTCAATTTCAAGTACGTCGTTACAGTTACACGCTATTATTGACTATCACCACCAACTCACGAGGTAAAACCATTTTAGCAATTTATAAAACTGTTATATGGAGTGGTCTTTTTTCACGAAGAGGAGTCAAAGAGAGGAGGCCTCGTTGTGTAACCCCAACCGCATCGTGGAGCACCTTATACACGAAAAAAAAATGCAAAAGAATAGTTAGCCTTTGTAAAGTTACTAGACCAATTTTTCCCTCCTTCCTCCTTTCATTGAAATTATATATTGGATGCACTTTTTTCACTTGACAGACAGTTAGTCCAAGAAAAAAGAAAGAGACAACCTGAAAAAACCCTGTGACAAACAAGAAGATGAAACTATGGAAAAACTAGAGGGAGAAAACTGTTTCACTCTTCCTTTTGAAAAAATACATAGTTTTGCATAAACCTTGTTTTTTGTGTATTGCGGCGAAGCAAAAAAAATATCTAAAGGAGCATTGAAAGAGATAACAGAATACTTTTTTATCGTTATAAACTTTTCTATTACTTTTTTCATAGACAAAACTGCTGTTTTTCACTCTTTCCTTGTTATATATTTTTTGCCATACATCAACAAAAATGAAAGGAGTAAGAGGAAAAAGAAGAGGAAGAACAGAAGGAAGAGTAAAGTGGCAAAGCCAATAACACTCCTTATCCACTTCACTCTTTCCCTCTTATATTCTTCTCTCCAAAGTTGATAGTAAAGTTGGTGTTGGTGGTGGTTACGCTAGGCTAAGTCGCTGTGCGTATTATTACTATACGTGCATTTTGTAAAATACTTAAACGCGACAAGAGACAGAAAAACGAAGGAAAAAGGAAGTGACACTGTATTTTCTGGTAGTAGTTGTGCGTCCCTGCAGAATCACCAATGACACTTTTGTGCCAGCATCACCACTACTGCTACAACAACTGCTGCTATTACGGTACTAGTTAGTGTGGGCTAATATGATACTATTTTGGCCTGGCCTGGAATCATTCTCGTTTGGGTGTTACAAGGCGGAAACGTGCTGCTGGTAGCTGCGTGTGTTCATAACAAAAAGCAAACGGCAACGGCTTCCTTGTTGCTTGTCTAGAGGAAGAAGACTCCAATCTCGTTTCGTTTTCCTTTTTTATTCCAAGTTGGTTTTTTTTCTGTTAGCAGGCTTCTTGTGTGCTTTTCACGAGGAAGAGAGGAGGAGGAGGTGAAAGCAATGTGGGTAAATTAAATAGACAATTTATCAGCAACTTTCTCCCAAATGGAAACTTGAAGTATTTTGCTAATATATGACTTTGTTTGAACTCAACTCTCTGTGTTGTAAGCGTCTATAAATTTAGCGACCATATACGTACAGGCCGTCAAGTAACATAACAAGACACTCGAAAGCTGTCGAAATGTAAACAAAATGGATGCACGTACACATGACGATCAGTTTTGTTTTTAAAACAAATCCACTTCCACTCTCAGACTTTCGAATCTATTGATTCAGTGTCAGTTAAGTTATTATATTAATAAGTTATTTAAATATACACGCTATACCATTCCCTATCATTTCTACACTGTAAACTATCAGCATAGCTATGATATAACTTTAGCAAACAAAGACAATGTTTCCCTTTTCATCGTTTTCAGCGATGAATTATCGACTTTATTGTTTGACTGCATGAACGCTTGTGTATCCTTAGTAATCACAGCAAATAAAATCCTAATTTTAATTTCCTTCTTTTATATAACTGTTAATTTCAAAATTTAATAAAACAGCCTCGGACAACTGGTAAATTGCAAAAACAAAAAGAGTTTTAATCTACTCCTAACCAAGTCGCCCTTTGTATTTATATTTTTACGCTTTGCTTAAAACTACCAGTATATCTAATCCTTTATAGCATAAATATAAACGGTGCTACATCTTTTAAGCCTCATATCTAACAGCGTCATCCATTACGTATTATGTACCTCTCTAAACTGAACTCTTGGAACCCCAACTCTTTACTACCGTGCTATTGTTCAACCCTTTCGTTTATGTTAAATGTTATGCATCATTTTATTATTATTCACGCGCGGAAAATATAAAACAATTTTTACTATTATTATTATTATGCTGGAGGAGGAGGTGGAGGCCCACCAGCGTTTTCCATCTTTTAATGGGCACTACGACTGCCGGAGTGAGACTGTTACTCTTTGTCTGTTTGCATATTATCGTATTGTCTTTCTCATCGTCAGTCCCACTATATAATACTCTACCATGTCATATCATATCATCGCTGTGTATATTTTATTCATAATCTATTTTCTTTCTCCCCAGTGCACATTTTACTGCTATTCTCCTGCCTCGGTGTTGTATTTAATACTGTGAATTTCTATGCGCACGGGCTAGTTATGGGAAAATATGCTCAGCAGACTAAATAGACTTTTATGAGAAAAAAATATATTCAACTTTCCCCTTTTCTCCAAGTCAGCCGTCAGCGTCCATCTATCCATTTCATTACACATTCAAACTAGCAACTCATCCGAAACTCGTACATTCCTCTATTACCTCTTTCACTCTCTCTCTCTGTTCACCCGCCAGCATAACCAAGCATTCTTCTTTTATCAATTTTACAAATCCTCATATTATGAACATAATCGTACAATAATATTTCAATGTGTGCACTGCACTGTACAATATTTTGAATGAGGAAACATTATTATGGCTATTGTCATTTTCCTCCTGATTTTATGTGATGTGAGGATGAATTTAGTGAAAAGTACAAAAACGATGTGCATATCGTTTATCACATCATATCATCATTGTCGTCATCATCATCATCATTGGTGTGTGGACAGAAACAGCTGGTGAGTTAAATGAATAACGTGACACAAACGGCAAGTAACAAAAAATGTGAAAAGTGGTGATGATGAATTGTCAAAAAGATGATAGCTGCCACCATGGTTTCACGTTCACACGATAATATGTACAACAGTAATATGTATATGCTGAAACTGGCTCAGAAAGCAGACAGAAAGTGGGACTAAAAGAAGAAGAAAAATCTAGAGTTTAATTTGACACACTATCTTTTCCTTTTATTCCAATCCAACTTTGATTTTTTTTCCTACAGGGATAAAACCAGTAACATCAAGAAGAAAAGGAGGAAAAAGCAGAAGAATGAAAAAATGTGAACAAAAGGAAAAGAGAAAAAAGTGGTAGACGATTCAACCAAGAGGCGAGTATTTCATCATCATCACCACCATCAACATCGTCAAAAAAGAAGAAGAATAGTTTGGTTGGTTGTCGAATAAAAAAAAGTTTCAATAGTTGTGTAGCTCTTCGTTCTGTACTTCTTTTCAGACGATTTTTACCCTCTGGATAAAGTAGGAACACGAGTGGGAAAAAATAGTAGAGTAGCAGTGTGTGGAATCTAAAAAGTATGAAAATGTGCTTCTTACTGATCATGAGTTTGATACACATAGAATTATTAAAATGGATGAGAAGTGGAAGAAGGAGGAGGTGTGGAAAAGCGATCACGAATCATCACATCAGAATGGTGGCAAAGACGACGATCGATGATAAAGTGACAGGATTACAGGGGAAAAAATGAACGGGATAATGATAAAGTGTTTAGATAAAAAATATATAGCGAAAAATTTAGTAGTAATGGAGAGAACAAAGTTTGTAATGTTGCTTAGTTTAGTATTTTTTGTTTTTTGATGGTTAGATGGCTACAAAACAAAAAAAATCTCGTAGAAAAAAATGTGAATATTGTCGGATGGATTAGTAAACATGCAATGAACATTCAGATGAAATGATAAAAAAACATCATGATAGGATTATACAATTAGAATAGTGAATAATATAAGGAATGTTCTGTGAATCATAAAACGTGAGAGCTCAAAAGTTTTTTTTTGGTTTGCGAGAGTGAAAGTTTCATTACGCGGAAAGAGGAAACAAGCTTTTTTTGTGCAACTCTACCCAGTGGAAAAAATGCTTACACTTGCATCATTTTTTTCGACCTGTTTCATCATTATTCATCCTTGTACATGCTTACGTCAAAGGGTTTTTGGTGGAAAAAATGTTTTCGTGTAATTCCGAGTGATTTTGGCCTCACACAGAACCGAGGTCGATTAGTTTTTTGTGCAGAAATTGGTGCTGAACTAATTTATGCAAAGTTCGACAACCGTAATGCTTACTTAATGACATGGTTATCACAGATTGTGCTTTAATGTTTTATCCAAGCGTTTTTTAATGAATTACCAATTTTAGTTCAGTTTTAAGTGCCAGGTAAGGTAATTACAAATTATTGTTGAAATCGTGACTAAACGAAATTCTAATATTTTGATAAATCGTTTTCATGTTCTGCTGTAAACCAAGTTCTCTTAAATTTGATGATTTATTCATCGCAATATTTTTCATTGGCATTAAGTACTGCAGATTCGCTACTGCCAAAGATTCACGGATGAATTAATAGACCATTTACTTTCAACAAGAGGAATACTAATAACAAGAGAATTATTTTTTACTTTTGTGCACTGGGTACACCATTTTCCATTCCTAACACGCTCTATTCAATATGTGAGTGCTTTTGGTTGTAAATATATACCTTATGAAACGCATTTGTACCTCGTACATGATGTCAGGATTTGGAAAAGGATCAAAATAATTAGGCAGACCATTTATTACCCTTTTCTTCCCTGCGCTAGCAGCAAAAAGACTGTGAATAAAGTAAACCTGACATTTTCATCTTCTCTCGTTTTCCAGAAATCATCATAAATAATAATTATATTGATCCTCATGTGCCCACAAACAATTTACTGCAATTAGCTTTTAATTTCAAACAATTTTATGGCATAGCATTCATTCTAGTAACTGATTATGACAATGGTTTTTCATTGAATAAAGTTTTAAAAAAATACAAAATATTGGAAATTATCTGCATACACTGTATCCTAACTATCGAAATCAAATTGCCAATTATGGTGCTTCGACCTCAGTATGCTGCATCTCTGAAAATGGGATTTAATATATTACACGTACAAACTTTCAGTGAAAATGTTAAGCTCAAGTGTGGGTATCGAAGTATTAAAACATTTTAATCGAAAATCCATTCTGTGGCCTAAACTTATTTGGTAACTATTCATCATCGAATGTTATATGTTTACAATTTATATATAATTTCCGATTGCTTTCACATGTTTTCAGAGGGATTTGGTCCGAATTTTTTTTCGCAAGCCGCCATCGCCATCATCCCAACTACCACTGCTTAGCATTTATACCATCATCATCAGCGTCAGCAAGAGAGGCCAGGGCAAAACCACAAGACAGAAATGCTTCATTATTATTATTTTGGCCATACATACACCACTTTGTACTTGCTTTCCAACCCTACCGCACCACCACCACCACCATGCTTTCATGGATAACAGTGTCTAGGTTTGTGAACGATGAACGACCAAGTAAAACAACAAAACATACATACCCTCTCCACTCTCATCTCATTCTAGCTCACATGTTTCTCTCGTCTGGTAATCAGAATCAGTGTGTAAGAGTGAAAGTTGAAAGTAGTGCACAAGTTTATTCTAAATTGGATACATGTGTTTTTATACTCCCTCTCATTCTCTATCCTCTCATCCTCATCATCAGCATGCTTCTCCGCACACATTATATATTATACATTATTATTATGTAGAATAGACAGAATATAAGAGCAAAAAAAAGATGCAGAATGAATGATGTACTTTGTTGAAGAGACTATTTATATGTACGTGCTTCCATACATATTATGAAGGAGAGCGAGAGTTTTTGTCTGTTCACTGTAAGTACGCCTGTGTGAGTCTCAAGCTTTTTGTGCGTATCATCATCCATTCCCTCTCCCTCTCTTTCCATCCATCTCTAATCCTTTTCCTTCATTCTCTCCCTTTCCTCTCCTCAAGAGAAAGCCTCAATTTTTTTCACTTTCACTCCTGCTTTCCCTTTCTCTCTCCAACTATCTGTCTAACTGCTGCTGCTTTGTTTGTTTGTTCCATTATTGCAAATAATGCAAACTGAGAAGAAAGAGAGGAGGAAGGAGATTCCGAATCTGTGCCCATATCCAACACTAAATATCTATGATTTTACTTTACATACATATATTCCCAGTTAGAAAAATGTTCCTTGTTTAGCTTAACACACAGACATCTATCCATCCATCTAACCACCCAGTCATTCATCCATCTATCTTTACTATCCATCCATTTTCTCTATCCTTTTTTCTACCTCCCAAGCCGATTTTCTTGCTTTGCTACTCTGACGAGTCTACTTTCTGTAGAAAAACTTTCACATAGTGTGTGCGCGAGGGAGAGACACTCGAAGAAGCTCGCTTTTTTAGGCCGATGCAGAAAGAGATGAGAATGCATTATTATTGCATTATTCTGCCGTTTTCTCTATAATATTCTTGTGAGAGTGGATGAGCGAGTAGCGAAAGCAGTGGAACAAGCAATGCAAGAAAATATCCTGATTCTTGTGTACGCACATTATTTTCATAAAAACAAAAACATATCTAAGTAAGTGATATGCTTGTACAATGAAGTCCCAAAGCAATTTTCTCCACTTTTCCTCCGTTCCGATGCACTGCATTCTGAACAAATATATTCAATAATTCTACAAAAAAGATAGCGAATTTCCTTGCCTATTTCGATTCCTTTAGTTTTGTTGTACAAACTACTCAGTTCTAAGTGGTTGTAGTATTTCATTTGGTTATATAAATTGTAGCAGTGCTTCGTTTCTTCGTCAAGATTATCTGGACAATGCAATGGATGATAATATATGATATTGAAAACCTGGCGTTTGGCTAGTTCCATCATGCAAAATATTAATCAGTTTAGGAATGATACTTCTCCATCAACCGAGAAGCCCAAAAAAGCACAAGAGAAAAGGAATAAAAGTTATCAATCAAGATGGTTTCTTATAGAAAGCAGTTTATAAGAACTGTTGTGTGTATGTTTTTATGGTTTTCATCTGCAATTGAGGTAGTTTCCTTGTTGGATTCATGATCACAACGAGAAAATGAATTAAACGTGAGTGTACATGAAGATATGTGTATTGTGTATATTTCAGCCAGGTTGTAGGTAACCTTGATGGTATTGCCAAAGTGGGATTAATAAGATGATTGCTCAGGGGTACAAAGAGACCAAATACAAATGTAAGTGGTATTACTTTACTTAATGCTCACGTTATCTATTATTAACGTTCCCAACTTACATTTATTGCCGAGCCCAGAAAACAATAAATATAATCATGACATTGAGAATAGGAAAGCGCAAACAATTTTAATAGACTGCGTCTATTATATTCTTACCAGTCAAATAATGCACAAAAGCGACAAAGGAAAAAAAGAGACAAAAGCAGTATGGCATTAAATTATTTACAGCACAAACAATAAAGTCTTATTATGGATAGATAGACAAGGAACGAACAGATAATTAAATCCATACACATAAAATTGGTAATGGAATGTGATTAAAAAACTACTACAAAAGGAAATGAAGCTACTTACTTTTTGGTTATTATTATTTTGAAAGTTACTACAGGATTTTTTTATAACTTTTATGCTTGATTTTGGCTTTGGTACGATTTACGCGCGGTACTTACTACCAAACGAATATAAAAGATTACATCAATGATTATTATTATGGTACAACAAGTAGACAAGGAAGAATATTCATTCAGGGGAGTTTCGAAACTAGACTTTTGCTGCAAAGATTTTATTTAATAGAGATCAGCAGAGAGATCATGTGACTACAGACGATGATGAAAGGGAAAAAAGTGCATGAGTATATTTACGGCTGTTTCATAGCAGTCAGCGTTTATCTCGGAGCACACACAATGCAACAATAATGCACACACTCGCAGAATAGCACGAAAACAAGAAACAACCACTTTTCACCGAATATGTATTATTGTGTACATGTATAATAAGTAGTTTACAAAGACGAGGTGAAGAACAAGTGAACAACAACAAACAAAGGTATTTTTGATGATGCAGCAGAAGAACAAGAACCACAACCACCACGACTACTCCAACGTCGTGTTTTAGTTAGAGAAGCAAGCAAACATCCACCACACCATCGTCAGCAGTTATTACTTTTCACCGACGACAACAGCGGAAAATCAGTGGCATGAAGGGAGATCAGCGGATCAGCTTGAGAATATTTTGTAGATAGTTAATAGCTGATCTGTTTTCACTAAAAGCCTTTTAGTCTATTGAACAATTCAATTTGTCGAGCTGCTTGCAGTTGTCTTGTATTTATGCACGCGTGAAAGTGTAATGTGCAATTATTATCAATTTGAAAAGACACACACTTTGTAAAAACGAAAAACAAGTTATGTTAGAGTACACCAAATAATGCACAAAGATTGCAATGCAGTAAAGTTAATGATGAATATTACGCTTTAAAAGCTGCCAACTTTATTTAAATATTTTTTCCCTTGCTTTAATAATAGAAAGTTTTTTTCAGCTAGAGTTTTTTTTGAATAATTTTATTATTACCTACCCGACCTGCCTCCGTAACGATTTTCTACCGGCATTCAGGCAGAGATGCTGGCATAATACCGGAAATCCCGGTGTGAGATTTCAAGATATTGTATCGTTAAAAATTCTTTACAGTTAAAGCCTCAATGGAAATTCGACATTTCGCCAGTACAGTTTGCATGCTGAATTATCATTATGTCCCGTCATTACTTTACGAGCATCAAAACTGTATTGAACTTGTGCTGTAAAAGCATATATGTACAAAACGGCATTTTTCAAGCATTTGACATGTGTAGGCATTTCAGCTCCATTTCGGCAGTGTGCTCACTGCAACACCAATACATTTTCTGTACATTTCATATATTATTGTGTCTCGTTGTGCGTGCAGAATAAAAGCTGTACTTAAAACTACTCGCAAATTCTATAGTCAGTCATAACTTGGTAATTTTTACTGTTCAAAAAATTATTATGATTAAAGAAATTAAACTTTGTAGTAGTTTTATTCGTTAATTAAATATACCGGTGAAGCAGTTCCTTCAAGTTGGGTTAATGTAGATAGAAAAAATATTTTTGGCCAGGTGGGACTAAAAGTAAATGCTTAAAATTAAAGTGTACTTCTGGCACACAGCCAGGATCTGACTGGGAGCTTCACGACATGGTGAGCTATTTTTATTTTTTCAACCTCTAAAAAGTTCTTCTTTCAATCCTTTTAAATAACAATATTTTATTGAATTTTGTTTATGGTCGTTTTTTTTCAGATTCGTCCTAGAACGCAGTAAGAAAGGCTGAACGTGTCATCAAATCAGATGTGGAGACGAGTGATGTGGAACTGTCAAAGCTTCGTAGACGTAAATCGCAGCGTGCGGAAGATGTATCAAGTACCTCAACAGTTGTAACCAATTCAAGCATTGTTCAAGATCACGTTTCCGGTGAGCCAGAGTGCCATGGTCATCCTAGTGTAAACGATCAATTGGAAGGCCCCGAAACCCCAGGAGAGTCAAAAGCTTACACCAGCCAACCCCTTACTGCGGATAGCATTTTTTATGGAGTATCACCCCAACCGATAGTTTTAGTTGACGATACAAAAGTGGAAAGTTTAC
>JAQFXM010004564.1:0-16855 GCA_034693345.1 Entomobrya multifasciata
ATAAGCTGAAGCTGAAATATTCAGGAATGACTTAGCTCACTTGACTTAAACTCTTTTGAGAATCTTGAAAAATGAGCTGAGCTGTGACACTGAAAAATTCAAGTGAAAGATTTTCTAAAGGCTACTGTCTGCACTCTTTGCACACTTTATGCTCAAGGCTTGTTGAAATTTATAATAATTTGAGCTACCTTGTTTAAAGCGGCGACGACAAAAACAAACAGAAGGACAAGTAAAGTTATGGCGGCTGTCAATGATGATCATTTATTTTAACGGAGGAAAAAACTTTTTAAATTTTATGTCAAGGCGAAATAGCACCACTTATTGTTCAATTTACCTTTTAACAAAATATAAACCAGGAGGAGTGATTTGAAGGAAGAAAAAAAAAGTGATGTAATTTTTTAGGAATAGATTTTCTCATCATTTTAAACTGGGTGAAATGCAGTAACCTCTTTTTGCATACTAATATAGGATTTTTGTGTGTAAATATGTCATAAACACAATGTGTGCATTGAGGGAAAATATTCATGGATAATGGATAAAAAATCATGTTTTCCTTTTTTTAAAGTGAATCTGACTTTGAGCTGCACACGCTTTTCAGTATCCTTGATAAGTCTTTAGATAAAATGTGACGATGATGATAATGTTTTTTAAAATGAAAACACAACCAAACCAAACCACCAAGTCATACCTATTTTACATTGGTGAAATATGTCACGTCACGGGACAGGTCTGACTTGGGTGAAAAAAGATGCTGCTATTATCTGGAATATTTGCACTTTTGGGAATTGCAAACAAGGGTGTCATGATAGAGTGTACACACTTTTTTCCCCTTGTCATATTTGGTTTCTCTTCCTTTTCAGCTTTTCTTGTGTTGAATATTATGTATAATGTAGTGCTAATGTTAATATCAATTTAGAAGCATATTTATGCATACATATTTATATATGGCTGGAGGGCTTGGAAGTTCACAGGGTTGTTGGCTTTATGGCTTTGTTGGATTTTCTGTAACTTTCCTTTTAAATGAGATAATCGCATTATCCTATTTTGCAGCTAAATAAATATGTCGAGTTCAGGTTCACATCTTATCAATTGCAGTTTTCTCAGAAATGTTTTGTCGAATCAATCTGTTTAATGGGTAATCATAAATTTGCTGATTAACTTGTTCATGCGTGGGAGTATAGTGAAAGTAAATCAGTTTCCTGGGAAATATATAAAAGTATCGCATATTTTTAGCGTTTTTGAGTGCAAATGAATGATGGGAAGTTTAATCCACGTGGAATTAGAAAAAGATTATTTTTGAGGCTTGAAGATGTTTTTTTTTTGTATTTTTCGCATCTGCACTGCTGTTATAGAATGTCGAATAGTTATTTTGATCACGAAGATGGCGAATTGTAAGTAGATGAATGGATAAGGTGATAGAAGACGCTATTTGGTTGATTATTGCTTCTTTTGAGGAAGCAGCGAGAAAAAAACCTGATTCGTGTCATAAATGATTAAAAGAAAAGTAGCAACTGACGCAAACACAACGCATTTCTAGGAAAGATTTCAAGTAAAAGATGTTAAGAGAATGACGTAAAGGAAAAGATGTTGTGTTTTTTTTGTAAAAGATTCTCGGCTCTCTGGACAAAGTTTATTTGATTTATTGTATTGCTATCACTTTGTGAACATGACGATTGGATTGAGGTTCGAGGTTTCATTATACCCCAGTTGTGGTTTTTTATCATGTGCCAGCAAACTAGTGGAATTGGTGAAGTGCAAGCAAAGTCAAAGGAGTATTAATAAATAAGTAGCTCTCTTGCAGTCAATTGTATCAGCAGCAGACGGAGATGTTACATAAAGAGAAGAAAATGATGTGAGGAAAGGCCTGGGGTGAAAAAATAGGTAAACTTGTGGGAAAAGTGGCAGGAGGGTAAATATATATTGGAAGTATAATTAGTCGGATATGCTTTTTGAAGCCTTAAGGAATTGAGACAAAGGGGCTCCAAAAGGCCAATGGAAACTTTTTGCAACCATTTTTCTAAGAAAATCGCAATTTTTCACTAAATTTTATGCCTTTTCTTTCATGCTCAAAATATATTGAACCATTATCATACTTTCTTCCTTGAATTTATTGAAATGGTTGAAGTATTTTCGATCAATTTCTTAAAATAGCCGTTTTCCAACTTCCAAATTAAACTCTATGAAGATTTTAGACTTTATTTGTCACACATCGACAAATAGACGGACAGACTTTTTTCCGAGGTACATCTCCTGTTTTATCGAGTGCAATTCTGACACTTGATAAACACGTATTTGATTTCACGCTGAGCACTTTCCTTCCAGCTTTCCACCACAATTGCAAGTCAAGTTGAATATAGACACTTTCGAAAGAACGAGAACTATTTTTGCTTGTGTATTTTTTGTATTGTAAACTCTCAGCTTACTTCATCCCTTATAGCAATACTTCATCACGTTAACTTAACCAAACATCATTTAAATACGTTGTATACATTTAATTATTTTTAGAAATTCTGCCAAGGCTTTCCAGAGAAATTTGCGTGTAAATAATATCCAAAAAATAGTAACAAAACTGAAACAAAATCATGGAATAAGTTTAAATTTCAACATATCAGTTCCCCTAAAACGTCCGTTTTCCACAATGAAAAATAACAAAATTGCTAAAATGTTTATGCAGAAACACACAAGTTTGAACAAACACACATGAGTTGATCACGTTGTGAAATTTATGAATTAATTTAACCCATTTCCAAGAAAACTTGTACATTTAAAAAAAGAAACAAAACGAAAACCTAATTTTTTCCCCCTGAAAACAAGAACATGTGAAATTTCGCATGTGAAAGCATCAATTACTCTATTTATTTTCTTCTTAATACTATGTATGCATACAAGAAACATATTGTCATCCAATTAGACCCGTTTTCCGTCATTAATAAAAGGACAAACTATTAAATATTCAATAAATATTTCGTCTACTGGCTTTAGTTACATGACATGTCAATAAATAAATAAAATCCCTTACAAAAAGTCACCATACTTAAAATTGTTCCACAAAAACTCAGTATCGTATTTCAAACAGTGTGACAGATGACAGGCCAAAAGGGAAAGCGTATCAATTCTACTTACCATATCTTGTCAACCGGTAGTTAGCGAAGAGAAGAAGATTGAAAAGGAAACCAGACTGATTTCATATGCATGTCATGTCATAAAAAAACTGTGACAAAAGAAAGAAGATACACACAACAAGTTGAAGCTTTTGATCCTAATGTCCTACCAAGAAGTAAAAAATAATATGTGCACACAGTCAGTAAACACTTTAATATGCAAATAGACAGCAAGATGTGAGAGAGCAAGGAAAATTGTAAGGGGGAAAAATAACGTTGGTTCAGGAAAGACGGAACAGATCAAATCAAGCCGCTTGGCATAATAATGTCATCTTATCAAGCTTTGTAGAGATCACAGAAGAGTGAAAAATAAAGACAGAGAGAGTCTTCACGTGAAATATAAATGGGGAAAGTTGTGCGATGAACAAAGGACAAAATAAATAAAGAGAAAAAAGAGAGAGAAAAGCATGTGATTGTAACATGAGCCATTTAAAACCATTTATTTCACTTGTTTTAAATGCAAAACTTTTTTGCTTATTCAATTCCATTCAATTGAAAATCCCACGAGATTGAGAGAGAGAGGAAATTTGTGTGGGTGAAAGCTGTTCTTGGAGAAGGAGAAAGTTGACATTATTTTTATGGACATGTCATGATCCCGATGTGGATTTTTTCTACTCTACGAGCAATTCAACCGATATGGATGTTTTTAAGTGGATTGTACTCTCTTAGGAATTTTGTTTAAACGTAATAAACTGCGTGAATAATTTATTTATGTGATGATACGCTTCCTTAAGCAGATCAGATCCGAGTCTCATTTCTCCCCATTAAAATGAAATTAGCTGGGTTGATACACAAGCGATGTAGTGGAATGAGGAAAAAATCGTGTAAAATGCAAATTATGCAAAGGAATGATATGAAATGTTTAAAAAAATTGTTCCCTTTAAATGTCTGCTGACGTCATGTTGGCTTGGCATAAAACTGCATGGTAGTCTTTTTGACATTGTTTCCTTTCCACATGTTGATTTTATTTGAGCTTTTTTGGAAGGAAGGAATATTTCACTTCGGAGGCCATGGTCACACGTCACGAAGTACAAGCGTGACATTTATGGGGAGACACATGTGTATGATTATGAAACAAATCCAAAAGGATTTACATGCACACATACGTTTGTTTCACGTTTTTTGCACGCCATTTTACTGTCAATTTATAAATTATGCGATAATGAATGCAACGAGTCACGTCGAGTCGCTAGAATTTGCTAAATTGCTATAATTTTGACAGAATAGAAAAAAACCAGGCAGGGTGGCTGTGGCTGGTTTGCTGGTAAGTTTTATAATAAACAGTAACCTTGACAGGGTATGGGTATAGGCTCATCATTAATAATTTGGTAAATCTTTTTAGTCAATAATATCCCATAATAGTGATGACGATCACGATAAGTTGGGAATAATCAATACCTATTACCTTATAGAAAATGAGTATAAGGCATTATATTATTGATGGGGAGAACACGTACAGAGTTCAAAGGTCTAATGAAACAATTATAACAAGTTATAATTATAAAACGATATGTTATAGTGTTTGTAGTTCATTAAATCTTTAAAAAGTGGGTTACTTCACAAACTGTGGTAACAGTTGGAGAATTATGCTAATTTTAAGCTAAATTTTGCACAGAGTTCATTTTTATTGGCTTACATGCATACTTAGACTTTTTAATATTACAAGCCATGCATTGATTTATTAAATATGATGGGAACTAAAAATTTATTTAGACCGCAGGCAGTTAACATATGCAAATGTGGTTTTGTCTGGACAAACACATCAAAATTTCAGAGATTGTATTTAGTAAATGATTAAATCAAGTTATAAGCATATCATCATTATTAGGAAATGACAACCAGTTTTAACAATAACTAATATACATTCCCTTTTTTACAAGCTTTAGGATATTCTGTCATTTCATAACCATTACCGGAAGAGTGAAATCAAAAAACGGTCATTATGGAAGTTTGCGACCACCCTATGGAAGTTTTTTTTATCCTGAGGAGCTTAAGTTTTGATATACTTTGGGAAAAATCATATTGCATATTTGGTTACGTGGTTGGTTTTCCTGTTTAAAGTAACTAGCATACTTGTTGATTTCGTTAAATGAATCTGGCAATCCTGTTGTCTCCCAAGATGCGATGCGATATGACTTGGTATACACACTTTTTATAATACCATTTTTTAAATTCCAGAGAATTGCGTACTGTAAATTGCATTTTAAGTTCAAAGTGAATTTTTTCTGCATTGTAAAAAAGAAGAAATATTTTCATACGCTACATGTTCGCTCGCATTGCACTACTGCCAGTATTTCATCATTATAAGCCTAAAATACTGACGCTTTCATCTTTACATTTTGAAAGAAAAGTGTAAGCTGGACTATACCATCAAGTTATTGTGTTCCGGAAAATACACGAAATTCTTCTACACTTAACCTCTACAACATGGCATTACTCTGTGAATAAAATGAAATAATTAATGAAATGCATAGTTTATCATCACAGCTTAATGAATTAAACATTTTTGTGTAAAAATAAATAATTTATATAAAACAAACGGTCAATATTTTTCACGTGTGTTTGTGTAGGTATGCCTGCTTTTCTTCCACTTATGGAGAAGTTGCCCGGTAAACAGTGAGCCCATTCCATTATCACATCTGGTTCCGGAACTTGAAGAAAAAATTCGGTCAACGGGTCATCAAACCATGCATGGAGTTTCACCTGTGAACAGTGATCATGTTCATGGAGATAATGATGCTTTGAGTAGTCTGCTTTCTGCAGCAGCACAATTGGAAAAAACTCAAGATGTTCCAGCGCCGCCGCCACCACACTTCAAATCCTATTCCAAAGGTAATTAATATAACCAACCCACACAAAATGACGCAGTACATTGTACACTGTTAACTAAACCAAATATTTAGAACTCATTTGGCATAATATGTGGTCTAATAACAAAACCAAAATAAAATAAAACAAAGTAGATTTGCTCAAGTAAAATAGCTATAAAGAAAAGGGATGATCTTTATATTTTTGGGGCAATGTGAAACCACTCAATAAAAAGTTTGAGTAAACTGAGAAAAATAAATTAAAGTAGGAGATCAATGAAATGTAAACAGTTTTACTTGACGGAATAGTCATAGTGATCATCGTGATGATCATAAGAGAAAACTAATTAGTTTTATTCTGTGTTATTTTACACGCCATGCCAATCCAATACGATGATATTTATGTTTTTAGTACAACAGTAGGATAAATAAGCCGTGGGAGAATTAATTGCCCCGAGAGCTGCTTTAATGATAATTGCTTATAAAACGAGTTCCATCCAAACATGATAGCTTATGTGACAACTTTCACGCTTAAAATTATCATCAGAATAGGATGAGAGCTTAGTGGACAGGATAAAATAAATATACAGATGATACGATACACTTCTGTTCCGGCGATGGCAATGACTCAATTTTGGGGATTCAACCGTTTTATGTACAAAGCCCACCACCATAACGTACAGCATCATCACTTTTCTTTCTGTATGTTTTCGCCATTGCAGGACTTGGGAAAGCTCCATTGAGAACGACAAGGATCAAACGAACACCCACAGGTTTCACAGCACGAGGCTTTCATGAGGAGGTATTTGACAGAGATTTTGGCCACTTCTCACCTGTAAAGCGGTCCATGAAGAGGAGACCGGAAGGAGATGCAGCGGGATTTTACGGGGACACTTTTAGCAACGGATTTGGAGACTTTGAGACTATGAAACGAGCCCGAATCCCAGCCGGATTGACTCAGGTAATAAAAATAAACTTTAGAGGAAGAATATAGGAATTCAAGTAAAGTGTCTATATTCAGGGGGGAGTTTGTAGTGTCGAATTATCTTTTCATTTAACATGCATTGCATTGACGCGACGTTCTCCATCCTCTCTGAACTGAACTGAATTAACAATAAATTTGATGATTATGTTGGGCCTTTGCGCGCGTGTAGTCTATAAAATTATTTAGCCTTTTTTTTAGCCATTAGCAGTTCATCGACATAGTTGTTTTGGTGTGCTGGGTGAAAATATAGGGTTTTCATACTTTCTAAGCAAATACGTATGATTATGTCACTAAAGTCAAGTATACAATGCAAATGGTTGGTCAACAAATTATCCTATTTGTGATATTCCATATATTTTCTACTGTGTTATCATTGTCACTAGAATAGCCCTTGTTTAAATAGGAGGGGTGGTTGATGACGATGTCGATGATGACAGGCTTTTTAGTTAAGTAGGTGGTGGTGGTTGGTGGGTTGCTAGGGGGCATGGACTAATAATATTCTGCAATAATTCTCATATAAGCTGAAATGAACATGCTGTGGATACATACCGATACAGTTACGTCATGTCAAAGTTATCTCGTGTCAATGTCAGGTTTATTTTTGAAATGGCAAGGTTACTACTAAGTCATGTCGTTTTGGAAATTGATATACCATTTGAAATGCAATGCGATGCAATGCAAGCAATATTATGTTTTTTCCTTGTGTTTTCATTTCACTTTTAGATGTGCATTTCATAAATACATAATAATATAGGGCAGGGTATTTTAACAATGTATTATGTAAGATTGTATGTATGTATGGATATTTGAATCATTTTATCTGAAATTTGAACAGACGATCAATGCTTTGAAACGACGACCTGAGATGGGTGCTCAGGGATTTCATGGGGACACCTTTACACAGGTAATAAAACCAGCTTGTTTTACAATCGAAAGAAAAAAAATCCTTTTTGCATTATTTTGTGTCCGGGGGACTGTATACATACTTGCGCGTTAGCCGTAATCATTTTTTGGGAGATTTGAAAGTACGCTTTGAAGGGCAATTTAAATAAAAATTAGGAAAAAATAAAGTATAGTAACACTAAAGCATATGCACAATTTTTATTTAATTTTTTGTTGATAATTTGTAAAATTTGACTTGTGCCAACCTTAAAAACGTACATTATTCCCGAAAAAAGGGTTAAATGGCTTGGTATACCTTTTATGTGTGTAGAATTTTATTCGTTTTTATCCTTATCATCTCGTGCGTACGTTACTCAATGTTGCCATGTTTCAATAGATTAATTATCAAGTAGCTAAGTCAATTTAATTTCATGGATCATGGATCTCAACTCCGAAGATATCCCTTGCTTTGCAGCTTTATCTCAAAACATGACTAATTTTTAATGTAATTATTGATTTTGTTCTTGTGTTTAGGGATTTGGGGACTTTGACACAATGAAACGGGCATATGGACACTTGTACGATGAAATGGAGAAGCTGAAAAGACGTCCAGAAATGTCAAAGAGTGGATTCGATGGTGACGTGTTTAGCAGTGGATTTGGTGAATTTCATCCCATGAAAAAGTAGATTGAATTTTTTTAGCTCTTTCTCTCTGACATCCACACAAACAAAAATGAAACGTTGTCTGTCTGTTTTTTGTGCATTTGTGTATGTGTACCATATGCAGTCAGAATGTTGATATAAAAAAAACTAACAATGTTACTAATGTAAAGTATAAAAAGAAAAAAATAATCGAAATCAAATAAAATTATATTATATATTATAATAAATGTACTATCATTTACATCAACAAAAAAAATAAACGAAACAATTATTTACTAATTGATAAGTAAATTCACAAAAAAATTATACATATAAAATGATAATTGTTAGTTGTTGTTTAAAAAAATGTACGAGAAATGTGCTATTTAAAATTGTATACAAAATTGTATAAAAAATCACACAAAAATTTATGTACAATTTTTATTTTCTCTTTTATTTTTTCTGGATAGATAGGTATGCTTCTTGTGTCATTAATATCCGAAAATTGCTTCGGTATCTCCAAAAAATATATATTTGCCCACTTTTAGATTTGATACATAATAAATATATCAATTTAGCGTTAAGTGGTTCTAATTTTAGTATAACTCAACGTTTTGGAAAACTCTTAACCACCAAAACTATTCGTTCTGCTGAATTTCTCTGAATCTGTAACTATGGTGCTGATTGATATGTCTTCTCTTTCTACTAATAAAATTGTACCTTTTTTGTTCTAGTCCAGTCCAGTCGAAATCATTTAAAAAATATTCAATGCACTTACATACTTAACTATAGCAACTTATATAAAACTAAAGTACAGATGTAGCCGAACTGTCTAAATTGTAGAAAAAAACATAGAACTAAAATATCGCCGAAAATTGTTAACAGTATGATGGATGATATTATAACGTTAAATTATACTAATTAAACATTATATGTATTTCATAGAACTATTTTATTTAAAAGTGGTTTTCATGACACCAAAAATAAAAAATAAAATACACTTCATACAATTTTTTTGTTCAGCTGAATTTCGTTTTCTTTCTTTGCAAAATTTATCGTTGGTCTTCAATGAAATGTTAGACAGCTTAATGCACATCTTGCTTTTTCTTTAATGTGTTATGCGAGAGTGGATACATGACATATTCTAAATACTCATTAAAAATTATTTACCTTTTTAAAATGTACGCTGATATATAAACCAATCATGATTTCATAAATTTCTTCGGGAAAGGCAACTCATACACGGGAATCGAGAATAATTACATATGATGTATGGTTAATTGTTCATATAATAACTATTGTAAAAAAATATTCGTTGTCAATGATTATAAACTTGCTCTCTGTTGTAAATTTTTAGTAGTAATTTTTAGATTTAGTGGAGGATTGGAGTATTCAGTCCATTATAATGTATATATGCTGTATATGCTAAAGATGAACTGATTACAATTGTAATAAAGTGATTTTATGCACAGTTTGTCTTTTAAAAAATTGGCTTTCCATTAATAAAATAATAAGAGCAGTAATTTGTAATAAAGAAAAATGGTACGGATCCAAAAAATAATTTATATATATCTGCCATTCATTAAGTTTCATTTCATAAAAGCTACGCAATTTGATGGCAATTAAATGAAAATGCTAAAGTTTAGCAAAATGAAATTCACATAACGCACACAAAAATCAATCATCACACACAGTATGTCCATCCTGAGGTTTTATTACTATAAAAAAGTATAATATGCTTTCATTTATTCGAAGATTACTTGTATTTATTATCATTTGTAGGTAACTACTTAACGATTTACATTTCAGCAGATGGGTCATTTATTACTTGGTAGTTGGTACTAAAAACTAAAAAATATTTTGTAATCTTCAACTTTCTCTTAAATTATCATTATCATCATTATGTTTATGAAGGCATGGGTTTTCGTTTCTCCCATTAATTATTACGTATATGTTGTATTGTTGTACAAGTAAGATGTTTATAACTTATCATTACAAAGTTTTTAAATAATGTCTACAAAAATTATACTTAGGGTTAATGTCAATAACAGTTTAAAATAACTATTTCTTGATCACGAGCATTCGAGCATAATTATAAGATGATGATATTACAAAGTGAGGTACACATCATTTTAAATATATGTTGTATGTCTAATTATTATAAATGATAGTTAGAGTGAAATAATTTATAGAGATAATTTTCATTGTACAATTAAGTAATTATTTGGGGGTAATAAAGTTAAGTGAATTTAAATATTGCATGACTTAAAATCATTATTTCAAAGGATATTTTTCTATTCATTCGGCCATATATTTTTTTCCAAGGTCGGCACACTGCTTTAAGAACACGGCGCGCGGTCTTTTGTCGTCATTTTTATTTTACAAAATGGATACACATAATTCTAAATTGAATGAAGGCTATATACAATTATAGATATAAAATGGAACACTTTACTGTAAGCTATATATTTTTAGCGTTGATTACACAACAGGCATTACTAAAGAAGAAATTGTCACCAACTTCAAAAACATTGAGTTATGACATATCTTAAAACACTATTTTTTTCTTTAAAAACAATATTCATACGACTTTCAAGGAACTTTCAAGATTCATCTTCATTTTTAGACAAAATACATATATAATTTTTTGCCCTTATATATTTATATGGCTTAGATGGCATTGACAAAAATGCACGTCTAAATATGATTTAAAATATATATATTTTATAAGGAAACTAGTAAAAAGTACGTATATATGGTTTTGTAAGCACTGCTTCAAAAACAATTGTGTCTAAGATTGCCTGTTAGCTGGGATTCATACTGAACGAAGATCAAAAAATGTTATCAAAAATGATATAAAGAACAGTATTAAGGCATCCAGAGATTTTTATGGATAACGTAAAAGTTATCATCCTTTTGTCGGCAAGTAAAAAAAAGTAGCAAAGAAGTATGTAATTTTTTGCATCATGAATGATTTATGAATTAGCGTGATCTAGAACGTGACGCAGATCTTGATTTCGAGCGAGAAGCAGACCTAGATTTTGAACGTGAACCGGATCGGGATCTAGAGCGTGAAGCTGACCTTGACTTGGAACGGGATCGAGATCTGGATTTTGACCTCGAAGGGGACCGGGATCCAGAGCGAGATCTAGATCTAGAGGCAGATCGAGACTTTGAGCGAGATCGAGATCTTGATTTGGAACGGGAAGGAGAACGAGAGCCAGAGCGAGACCTGGATTTAGATTTAGACTTGGACCTAGACTTGGACCGCGAAGCAGACCTTGATTTGGACCGGGAGGCAGAACGGGATTTCGACCTGCTGCCGGATCTAAATTTTACACATAAAAATATACATTCATAAATCGAACACGTGTAATTTTACAAACAAAAAATGTTTTTCATTTATGCTCACCTTGATCTAGATCTTGAAGCAGATGAACCCGAACGTGATCCACTCTTGGAAGAACGCGACGACGACCTGGATTTCTGGTCATCTCCATCATCGTCATTGATAGCTTTTTTGGATGGCTTCTTTGCTTTCTTTTCTCCGTCCCCTTCAGAGTCTGAAGAAAGTATTCGTTTCGGCCCTCCTTCATCCTCACTAGCACTTTCCATTCTACAATAATTATATTTAATATTTAGCAACTTCAAACTACAAAATTCTAAAGTCAAATTTTAAAAAGTATAATTAACTTACTTCTTTTTGTTTTTACTCTTCCCTCCATCCGAGTCTGAATCATCGGATGACGAAATGGTCGCCTTGGACACAATTTTTCTACGTTGTTTGGCAGACAATCCATCATCATCATCCACCTTTTTCTTTCGTCCCTTACTCTTTGCTTCTTTCTTGTCGCTTCCACCACGCCTCTTTCTACTTCTGCCACGTTCCTTTCCTTCCTTACCATCCTTATCACGTCGTATTTTCTTTCTTGGTTCTGCATTTTCATCACCTGAGCCCCCAGAACCATCCGAAATAATGTCATCTTCTTCCCTCCTACGTCCACGTTTCTTGCCTGATGATTTAGAGTCTGGTGGTGCCTCAGCGAACACAAGTACATTCTTCGTCTTCTCTTTGAATTCTTCACGTTTACGTAACATTTCCTCCATTTGAACACGCCTGTGCTCCTCAACTTTCCTCTGCAAGAAAACACCAAAACAACATGTAAATTTAATGGTTAAATCCTGTGGATTAAAAATACATAAAATAAACCAATAAAATGTACCAGTTCTTCTTGCTGTCGCATCCTGAAGGCTTCCCTTTCTTCCTCTTGCTTTTTACGGAGCATTTTCTCTTCCTCGTCCAGTTTCCTTGCTCTTGCAACATGGTATTGTGCCTGGGAAAGGAGATCTTGACACTGTTGTGCCTCTGCAGCAGCTTGCCCAAGATCATACTTTTGACGGTCACCGTTAATAGACAGATATTGGAAATATTTATGAGCCAGACCCAGTTCATGGACAGCAGAAAGTACCAATTGAAGAGTAGATTTCTCATCACGCAAAATTTGAGTAGCAAGTTTTTGAAGAATTAAAGCTAAATTATACAATATCACTGTGTCTGTTGGCGCTATGCGACGAGCCTGAAAATAAATAGCAATTTTTTAGTTTTAAAAATTCGTCCTCAGTCTTAAAACATAATTTACTGCATAAAACTGAATAACTTACCCTCAAAAGGGAAAGCTTTGCTTCCTTCAGCTTTCCACTTTTGTAGTACGCTCGCGCAAGGTATTGAAGGATTTCTGTGTTGTGGCACTTGTAAAATTTCTTCATGCAGTTCTCGTACTAAAAATATTAAATAAAAAATCAATCAATTTATAGAAAACAGTCTACGATTCATATACAATGTAGGTTTAATCGTATGTAAATGAAACAAAATTTACACTCACCATTTGAATCGCACTCACAAACTGCTTCTGTTCTACATACACATGTGCAATATTTAACCAAACGTCACTAAAATCAGCTGTCGCTTCTCGAACCTGAGCGAACACATCCCGAGCCTCGTTAATGCATCCCTTGTGAGCAAGAATGCAACCGATGCCATTAGCAGCCCAGATGTTCCTTGGGTCAGCACGAAGAACCTACAAAAGAATTCATTACATTACAAATCTATAAAGCTACATACCAATCAGCAATATATATTAAAGTTAGCTCCTTCCATGAAACTTACAGCCTTATAAATATTTATTGCTCGTTCCTGATGTCTCTTCTCCTTTTCCTTGTCACGGTTTGGTGTGTGCAGAGTTTGAAGCCATACGTTTCCAAGAGCGATCATGGAATATGGATCGTTTTGTGTGACTGGATTCTGAAAACAAAATGCAATGCATTAAAAAAACTAAATGTCTAGTCACATCACATCATAGTCATAATCATAACTTCAATACATATATCAAATCACCTTTAGAATACGCTCAAATTTCTTCTGACCCGGTCCCCACTCTTGTTTACTTAAATGAAGATTACCAATCAGTGACCACGCGTCGGGATGCTCTTTATTCAACTGAAGGGCTTCCTTGAACCAATCTGAAGCGTCATAAATCTGTCCTTTATCACGAGACATGCAACCCAGTCGTAGATAACCTAAAACACAATTAAAAAATATGTAAGTGCTGCTGCTTTCTAAAATTAACAAGTGTAAAATACAAGATGGATATGGATTGCTAAAATGTAGAACTTACAGTCAACATAATTTGGATGCTCCTTGAGAATATCTTTGTATAATTTTTCTGCCTCTCCGTAATTACACATTGCTTCATAGACCCTCGCCAAATTATACGAAGTTGTCACTGATATCGAATTGTAATACTGACTTTCCCCTTTCTCTGACTCGACCTTTGCCCTAGCAAGCGAGTCTTCAAAGAACTGTAAGGCGTCGCCATAATTTCCCAGTCTAAAAAATACACAATTTAAATATCAATTACTAAACTGAATAAAATTCACCAAATCAAAAGAATTTTAACAAATGTATTATTATAAGTGCTTCTATTTTACCTGTAATTCAAGGACCCAATATTATTGCTAATTTCAGGAGGTACTGGCTGCTTAACTTTATCATGAAACAATTTCACCGCAGTATTATAACTTTTCAGACTGTCAAGAGGATCCGCCTGTTCCAAAATTTGGGCTAATTCTATCCACGCCTCCACATCATCAGGTTCTCGAGTGGTTACTTTCTTTAGATAATCCTTTGCTACATCTCGCTTCGATTGACTAGACGAACTAGCGTACAAAGAACCTAATATCTTCATCGTCTCGTAATTCTCTGGCTCGCATTTTAACACCTTTTCAAAACATTGTGCAGCCTACAAAAAAAACAAATAAAAATGTCAATCAAAAACAGAATTCCCCTCATTAATTAAAAGGAATATCAGGACAACGGATAACAATTAGTTAACGAACAAAATCTTACATTTTCCGTATCCCCACGATAAATATACATTTGCCCCAGTCCAAAATGAGGCAACACAAAATACGGCGTAGCAAACTGAGTCGACTGATAATAATATTGGAAGGCCTGATCATAATCCTTCTGCTTATGAAAGGATCTCGCCAACTGATAACAACTTTCCGCTCTCATCGCCTCATTTTCCGTATTGTGAAAGGCATGCAAGGCCAAATGATTAACTTTTGTGAAATCCTTCTTAAAAAAGAAATGATCAGCTAGATGATTCAACACCATTGGATTAGTTGGATCCGCACTGTATGCTCTTGACAAAAGAAGAACTCCAATTCTGATAGTTTCCTTATCCCTAATATTCATTCTATGGACTGCCATCCCAATTAAAGCGCCAACACAATTTGGATTAATTTCTAAGGCTCGGTCATAAGCTAGCTCGGCTTTCTCTTTATTTCCCATTTTCATAAAACAGTGGCCAATACCAACACGCACATCTGCAGGACATTGAGGATTTGTTCGAAGGGCTTTCTTGTAAAACGCTAAGGCTCCACGATAATCTTTCTTGTTGAAGGCAATACAGGCTTTTCCTAACAAAGCTGGAATGCAGGATGGTGATTGTCCCAAGACGAAATTAAACTGGGCATCGGCTTGTTCCATTTTATCCCCTTCGAGGAGGCAAAAGAAGGCTCTTCCAAGTAAATGGTTTTGGTCGTACATGATGATCTTGTCGGCTGTCGTGTAAAGTACAGTGGCTTTACTGAAGTACTCCTTTTTCTTCTCTTTGACACGCTCTTTATTTGCTCGTTTGACATAGTAAGCTGCTAAACTATCCAAAACCCTCATTAAATGTTTTTCACTGTCCTTGTAACCCTGGTTGGCGTCCTTCCGGGCGACTTCTATTGTTTTCAGGTATTCTTCATCGCGGCCTTGTCGATAGTATTCCAGCTGAGAAAAAAAATCAATCACATGACATGATAAAGTTAGCTTTAATTATAATCATATAAACAATGCAATTAAATATTATAAACTTACAGCGACTGAAAACCAAGTGTTCAATGGAGCATTCTCCTGTTTCAGAACATCTATCAGGTCATTACATTCCGGTAGATTGGCCACGTCTATTTCGATCACCTAAAAATTGAAAAAATAACCCATATTAATTACCAGTTCCATTTTCATAACTCATTGTCTTCAATATTTACAATTAAATTATATTTTACCTCATCAGTTTCCTTCAGAGGAATCTCAATGGTCCCCGAATGGGAACCATGTTGTGTCACCGTCATCGGCTGCATTTTGGATATATATTTTTTGGCTAGCCGTTAACCGGCTTAACCTATGAACCTTTCGTTTTTAACTTTTAAAAGTTATATGAAAGTGTACTAACTACTTAGTAATATGTAAACAAGTATGTTATACATACTAACTAACATTATTTAAAATATAACGTACTTCCACACTAGTTAACTATTAGCGTCACGACACGTCACGCTAAATTAAAAGTCTCAACAAAACTGTTGTTGCAGTAGCACAACCTATCATCTTTGTTCGAAAACGTCAAGATATTTTTGTTACAATAAAAACTTTGTAAACAAAACAGTTATGAAGTTAATCACCTCAAAATCCCACTTAACTTTTTAATTGCGTGGACTGGACAATTGTTTTTATTTTATTTACAACACAACTCAGCACTGAACTGAGACACTCGGGTTGAAAATCATCACACCACACTCTCTTCTATTCCGTCCGGCTTATTTTACACTTGAGTAACTTTACTCAGAAAAAAATGACTTGAAAAGTTGCAAAAGGAGGAATGGAGAATCCATCTCATCACAATCCTTTTTCATTAAAATCAAAAAACAAACATCATGAAACTCGGCTCAGGTAAGTTAAGTAGCTACATAGCTTTACATGAAAAAAGTAAAGACAGTCAAGTTTACTAGAGAACCACCACCACCACCACAGACAGCAAGCACAACAGAGA